>JAHZNA010002860.1:0-74750 GCA_027743935.1 Sinodicranocentrus sp. ZH6 | reverse complement strand
GTACTACACTTTGTTTTGATAACTTAATTGATGCCAGCTATTAAAATGCATAACATCGTTTTTGAAGGTCAACACTACAAATAATACACGTCTACTAGTCTGGCTCTGCACATCCTATTCCATATTTTTATTGGGTGCATGCCCTCAAACGGAATTCAAATTATGAAGAGTACACTACAAATCCATTATTGTTTTTCTAGCCTACCGGGTTTTTTTTTGTATAAATATGTATATATTTCAAGTGAGGGGGTCTCTTATTTTTCGCAATGTTGAATGCACTCTAGAAGAATAAATTAATTTACATTAGTATATTTCTGTTCTTTTAACTGTATACGTTGGGAGCGGCGAAGCCGATTAGCTTTTTTGACATGGCGTTAATCCCTAATCCGTATAGATTTGCATGCATAAAATCCCTGATAATAGATTATGACAGGTTATACTTCTTTATAAAGTTAAGCTATCTTCGAGAACGGGACATGACAGTAGGCACATCGTTTATGACGTGTTGACTGACAATATTAAACAGAAGCGAGATTCTTGGCTTGTTAGCAGCAGTACCTATGGAGGATTAGAAAAAAACACTTGACACACGGTTAAGTATGCGCTCACCGGTAGTTACTACAATTTTTTCTCTACTACTTTGTTATGTTTGACATATATGCAATATATGCTCCTCCAGCGTCCACTCGCTAACAATGGAATGTTATGATGGTTTATGATGTGGGGGTAGTTTTACGAGAAGATATATATCTTCCTTAGTTTATTCATATTATAGCAAGTAGTCAATTCCCTTGTGTTAAATAATGACTTCAAAAAATTGTAAAGTGTTATGTGAACGGGGAGGATGAAAACGGCGAGTAAAGTGGAAATGGTGTCTATCACCTTAATGTTAATCCACTACTGCTGGTGTTTCGCACTATGCCGCCTGTCTCATTAGCACTTGCCATTCCGCGAACAATATTTACTTACCACAATTATCAAACTTGTACGGAACTTTGTGGAAAGATGACAGTTGTACCTAGTCACGTATTTCTGACATCACCAGTTCTCATCATGAGCTTGCTGTGTTGTAAAAAAATTCTCTCATCTCTTCAAGATAACCCCCTGCGGCAACATAATTTTAATTTCTTAAAAAGTAATTTACCCAGTTTAGAATATCAATAATATTCATATTTTTCCCAACACAACCCCTCCATGTTTATAACAAGTCGTAAAAGTCGTGATTTATCTGAAGGCATGTTAATGGAGAAAAATTAAGAGCTATAAAAAGGGAAATGGAATGAGGCGGAATGTGGAAAAGTAGAATCTAATGTAGTGCATATCTCAATAAGTTAAATAAAGTGTAAGCCAACCCGTAAAAAATCTCTCTCCCTTTCTGTCAGCATTCTTATCCGTGGGGGGATCGATCTCATCTGAGATGAATGGACGTGTGGAATCTTGAGCCATAATATATCGAAAATGAAGTATAACGAGTGATTAGATGTAATAACAATGATGATGATGATGATGAGTCCTTCTCGCCGAGGATTTTTCTCAACAAGAATAAGGGAAGGTGAAGGAAAAGAGAGAAAAAAATGAATACCTCATATATTTTATACTTGTGCCAGGCTTTTCCTAGTGACTTGAAGGAGCTGCGGGAGCCGAACTAATCCGAGTTTGTATTTTATAAATGCCGGAATAATGGATGATGCTTCTCTCTCTCTCTCTGCTCCTGTTATTTCTTAGGTCTTCTCTCCCTTCTCAACTCACGTTTCGTCCAATCGTCCATTTGTTCCTTGTTCTTTTATGCATTCACACACACACATACACTCATATCCCATCATCATCACGCATTACACCACTTACAATTTTTATACGTAATATTACTCTCCGTGCTTGTGGAGTGCCACCACATGCATGTTTTCTTCTTCTCGCTCTTGGAGAAAAGGAAAATGTGGGTATAGATCAGCTTTTGTATATAAAAGTTGTAGTAAGTAAAGTCTTGTTATTTTTTTGAGATGGGATGGCTTATATACTCTATAGGAAAATGTTTTTTCCATGAGCGAAAATAACAATTTTTTGATTCCAACGAGGAGAAGAGGTATTATAAGTAGTAGTGTGGTGGCGCGTAGGGAGCCTAAGTTTTTAGCTTGTCTCTCAAAATGAAAATGAGATTGTTGAGAAGGAAAATGAAATGGGATGGGATGGGCCGTGTAATTATTATGAACGAGATGGGTTGGTTTAGTTCTCTCCTCTCTCCTTTTATCGGATCCTTGTCATCATGATTATTATTACGGCTTCTCTCCCTTACTCCTTTTCTATTCCAAGGACTGACGTGTACTAATAGGTAGCTGAGAGAGAAACATCCGTGCTTGTTATGAGACTCTTTAGTAACGGGCTCTTTTGTTTTAATTTATTAAATGTGGAAGGAACCGACGACTTTGGAGAAGATTTTTTTTGCAAAAAAATATAATAAGGAAAGTTTTAATAAGGTATTACGTTGATGAATCAGGTATATTATTCAAAAAAATGTGAGGAAAATGAGGAACGTCTGGAATTCCTTTTTTCTCAAAAGGAAAGCTGTTTAACTTTCAGATTACTTTTTCAAGTGGATTTTCACTAAGACATTCTCTGAGATTATTTTTTTCTCATTTGAGCATTTCATTCCAGTCGAGATAAAGTTTGAAATAGAGTGTTTCTTAGTATCCAAAATTGATTGAAAATAAATACACTCGACTGAATAATTGATATGAGAAAGGGAATTTTCTAATAGAGCCAGAAAGAACAATATTGTTAAAAAGGTAATATATTTTTCTCCTCATTCTCCTTGTGATAGAGAATAGTTAAGAACTGATTTTCGTTTCAAAACAAATCACAGACTCTCCTGCTGCGAGAAAGATTCAGGGGGTTTGTGTTCCCTAAAAAAATACTTGACCCTCTGCCACTGATTTACATGAGCATAAATTTCTTTGGAAATGCCATGCTTTCACGAGTGACGTGAAGAATGCAATACACACACTTGGGACGGTAATGCACACGAAGTGATTGTTTGTCTTTTCCATCATCAATGCTCAAATATTTGGCATAGGAAAATTAGTGAGGAAGATACCCTCATTCTTTCAAAGCGTGATATTTTCTTTGCTAACGAACATAAAGGAAAAACATTTTTCTTGGAAGTAATGATTTTAAGGGGATTGTTAGCGTAGGTGGATAAATCTTTAAGATTCAAGTGGTTACCTCAAATGATGTCATTTATTTCACTTTGATCAACTAAGGGCTGGTTAGCAAGCTGTCTGATAGGAGAAGATGAGATCTCAGAGAATATTATTACCTGGTTTATACCGTTTATTATTTGAAAATAAATAGGACCATGTGCAGGGTATGGTCAGTAAAGTACGAGAATCAAGTCTTTAACCTCATGCAAATTTATTGATATAGAAAGTCAAATTTTACTACTACGTAAATCCTCAATTTTTTATTATTGATTAGAGACTCACTCACTCCGAGTTGAATGGACGTTATCCCTTTTAAGTTTGTTTTGATCAGCCCCGTATTACTTCATACACAAAGGTTGCTTTATGATTATGAATGTGTTATTGGACCTCACCTTGTCGTCATAAATAAGTTTATATCGGGGGAAGACGTGTAGCAAAAAACAGCCTTGTTTAAACTCATCTCTAAGTAATAATCAACTTATATGTGCAGTATTCGTTGGAATGAGCACTTGGCGAAAAAAATCGAATGGAGAGGTGTAAGTCGTGATTCGCCAATCCTTTCAAGGAATGAATGAGTTAAATTGAGTTGCTTAAATGCGGGAAAGCTGTACAGCCAAAAGTTATGATTTTATGTATACGGTATTCCCAACTTTTATAGGTTAAATAATATTGAGTCGTGTTAAATTGAATGCGTTTTTGCATCTTCTTTTTCATGCTCGTGTAAAATTGCACATGTTCCACTTGTCATATCATTTACAGTTTTGACAAATCCTTGCCCTTTGTATCTTTAAACAAATTAAATTTCCATGTTTATTCGTGGCAATAGAACATTACAGATATGAATTTATGGTTGGGTGGAACATTAAAAAATGTACCTAACACATTTTCAGCTCCTTTTACTGATTAAATATAATAATGTTCCAAACTCGCTTTATGATTCTGAAAATGAGTAGTGAATAAACCCATCGATACATAATTATGAGGGGAAAGTCCATTGAGAAAAAAGAGTCATTCATTATTATTCATTCAGAAATCTCGGAGGTTTCAATTACTCCGGGATTGAAAAGGGCATTTTCTATAGAATTTTAGGATGTCATTGGATGGGAGTGGGAAAAGTGGGAATGGGAGGACGTGTGCGAATTAAAAGGAAAAAGAATCTCCCTTCATGTGAGTGTGTCGTCCATGCATATAATTTGCTTTTTTAATGAAAAGACATGCTCCAAGTGTGATTAATACTTTTATAAATGATTTTAATGAGGATGGAGAAGAAGAAAAAAACTCTTGCGGTATAATTTAACGAACCATCAAAACGGGATTTGTAGTTACATATATCAAATTATTACTACTCAAATGGAAAGGATTTGTCGACAAATGCCTGATATTTGTTGTATTTTCACTCTTGATTATGAAAGACATGTTAATTCCCCTTCTCCTATTTTAGTCGGTGACCATTACAATTTATCCTGGGTGAGGAATATTTTTACACGTGAAGGCCACAAAAATGATAGACTGAGGCTAAAATATTCTCACTCCTCCCGCTGCGCATTCTATCTCCTCCACTCTCCATATTTATGAATGGGCATGCATAATGAATACGGATTAAACAAGTTTTTGGAGCAAGAAACCTGATGAGATGTGCTCCTGTTTGATTTTCTTTGCGTGAAAAGCAACTCACACCAGAGTTGAACGTATAAAAATTCTTAATAATAAATAAATATTTTCCTCTGTCTTATTGTTTTACTAGAAGGGATAATTAAGTATGGAATGATATTAGTAAAGTTATATAGAAAGGGAAGGTACGCAATATTTCTCATTTTCATCCTCCGTCCTACATATCCACTAGACAATATATAATAAATTCCTTTCCCAATTGTAAAACTTGATGACCTCAGGACAACGCACTGCTTCCCAAGTGGTACTTTCCCACTTGGAATTTTTACAGACGAGATTTATTAGCTGATGTACGTGACGTGTCTGTAGAGCTCACCAAGGGATTTTTATAGATACCCACAAGACTAGTCAGTTTTTTGTGTGATATTTGATATTTATTCTATTACAATAAAATAACCGTTGAGGGGGATACGCGTACGTTATCCATTTAAGAAATGAGGAAGAACGTTTTATACTGCTCAAGTGTTTCTATTATTAATGCACTCCAGGAAAAAATATGAGTAGTGTTCCGCTGTTTGTTTAGAGTGAAAAGAAGGAATTTGAGAAAGGGTTTAGCCTTTTCAATTGAGGAAAAATCCCCTAGACGTTGCTCGGGATAATTAACTTAAATCTGGAATAGATGTGTAACTTGAAACTAGCCTCCTTCGGGAAGTACACCAAATAGGCATGCATTTATTGCTCATTCATGACGCAACTATGGTGGTGATACACTTGAACTATTTTTTTCGTCTTCGGCAACCTCTTGTATTGTGGAGAGAGGCAGATGCCGGAATTACTTTCCTGTTTTTATCAAGGCGGATGAATTAAAGTAATTATGGTTATTAGTATAGTTATGACTGAGGACGAGAAGAGTTTTTTGCTGGCGTGCCACTCATAGAATTGCTAATGGTCATCTTAAAGCAAAAAAGGCGCAGTAATCTAGTAGCGGAGGTGGTTTTAGCTAATCCTAATCTAAAAACATATACGTGGGTGGGTGGTGTGTACTTTCCTATTTTACGACTTAAGAAAATTAGTCGGTACTGCTTAATTGAAGCTCATTCTACTCAACGAGCATTTGTGTGTTGGGTATTTTCACTATTCAAAGTTGTTTAATAAGCAGTCGAGCCACTATTGTGTATTACCGCGTGCGAATTAATTTTCGCATATGGGCTTGTTTTCCCCTCATATGTGATATTATTCTTCTTTGAGAAGGGGGATTATCAGCTTTAAAATCTTTCCTTAGCAATTTCCTGGAGTGGATTGGATTTCAGCTTCTAATATGTCTAAATTTGCTTCAATTTCAAGCCTCAAATTATTGCATGACGCACCACTAGTCTTAATAAAAGGGCTTGCATGTTTGTAAATATCGCGGATATTAAATTAAAACAATGTTGAATTACCGCGGAAGAAAAGTGTACGTACTGTAGATATTATTGAGAGTTGTAAAACCTAGAGCGGTGCTTTGTTCACTGATTTTATATTTAGGATTGTAAAAAGCGACATATAAGATAAGAGTCTTTATTTCATCGTAATAATTCAGAAAGAATACACATGTTTTTTATGTGAATGCATTACCAGTTCTAAAATGGGATATTGAAACGTTTTCCAAATGAGGAGTGACGGATTAATAGAGTATAAATGAGGATATGATCGGGTTGTGTGTACATCCACCGTCATACAGAGTATTACTCACTTTTTTTATGTAATGCGACCCTTTTCATCCGGTTCGTAGAAAGGGGTACTCTTCATAATACACAGATTAAATGGAGAAGTGTTGAATGAACACGAACTCTCCAAGTTGATTCACATGTGGAGTTTTATGTATAAAAAAATACCAGTTCCTTGAAAATATTCTCTTCTCTCAGGATTTCCTTTATTTTTCACAAAAGACCAAATAATATTGAAAAGGAAGCATATTACATTCTCTATTCAGAGTTTTTCATATTTTCTGGAATTCAAAATTGATCTTCAAATTCTCCAATACATTTTTCATAATTAATGCCTTGCAAAAAAGGAACTCACAAAAGAGCTGAACGTCCGTGTACACTTCCCATCATCTCATCCCTTTCATGCATGATTATCCAATTTAAGCAATTCCTTAGTATTTTGAACCAGCTTTAAGGTAAAAAAGGGAACGGTGCGGTGTTACGGTTTATGATATTATTACATGCACATATGCACACACAAAGATATCCACGCACCCACAGCAGTTGTGGGACGTTTGTTGGTTTCTTTTGTAAAGTGTCTATAGGATTTATCAAGGAGGATCTAAGACGGCGTAAAAACACCTTATGAAATTAGCAAAGAATGGGGTAACTCAAGGTGAATAATCCCATTTGACGGAATCTCTTTTTCCGTGTGTGGGAACTTGCTCATGTTTGTGTATACCTATCGGGAAAAAGGTCGTCATTCACAGAAATCTTGTTGTTTGTGTAAAGGATCTATAATACAATTTTCTCATTATACCGATTCAGTTCCATGAATGGAAAAACGGAAGCATACGGAATAGAAGCGTACAAAGTACTGATTTATGTAGATCAACTGTAGTCTCCTAAATTAACCTAGACTTTGTGTAATTAGGATTTTTTCTAATAAAAAAGTTAAATCTTTTGATAAGCAAAAAGATAAGCCTCACGTTATTTTTAAAATAGTCAATGTAGCTTTTACACTGCGCACAGCAGGATTTTCAGATAAGATTAGAAGACTCAAAGCATGTTTTTTTTGTGGATGAGCGGAAAAGCGACAAAAATCTAGTAACTTGTGTTCCTCCCTCTTGTTCTTCTAAATACCCCTTTCCCATGCATTTATGCATATGAAATTATGATTATATGGTGTGACATGGGAGCTTCTCGTGTAAGTTGAGAAAGAGCAATATGGCCGTCAAAAATTGCTAGATTTAGATGAGCCTCATCTCTTGCCCTGAAGTCTCTTGTGCTTTTTAATAGAGGAGACTCATACGAGCAAACAAAGTTCATTAGAACGCTTAGCCATCCTCTCTCCCCGAATCCATCCAACAGAGATTTTTGATGAAGGCGAAAAAGAGAGAAAAATAAAAGAGCGTAGTGGTGTGTGTGGCTACTGAGGCGGGTAAAGTAGTTCTGGGATGAAATCAGTTGAACGAGGATGGTTGTGACAGTTCTTTCCTTTCGTTAGCATGTAATAATGTTAAATTTCATACAAATATACATATATTCACTCTCACTGTTTGCACTAGGGACTCTCGCATCTCCTGTTTTTCGAAAAGATCAAAGAGAAAATGTTGTGATCTTGGTGCGACAAGTTGATGGGATATGAGGTAGTCATACAGCTATCGTCTTGATCATTATGACGATAGGAGAAGAGCAAGCAGCAGGTTGAATAACAAGACGAATGTTGTGTCCACGTTTTCCACAGCTTTTATACACTTCCCTTCCTTTCTAAGGTTTTCTCTCACTGGTGGTGTGACATGGATGAATGTTACAATATATTCTATACGTTCATCCAGTGCCTCTTGTTTGTAAGCTAAAGCGTGGTAGTTAGCTCTCACAGTAGTTTCGTGCCCAGCGTTTTCTCTCAGAGTTGAATAAATATTGTGTTTAGAGTCTTGTTTGTCGTTCCGCCTTTCCTCCCTTCATCATAGACACCGCCAGCCTGGTCCTCTCACACGAAGTGAAAATCGAGGCGAAACAGCTTGTATATATGTAAAAAAACAGATTGGCGAAAAAAGAGAAGAAAAAAATAGTATGTGTGCACATGACGATGCTGATGACATGCCACATGCATTGATTCAAGTGGAAAGAGTTTCTGCCCAACTTAACTAAAATAAAATGGAGTAAAAGTAACAAAGTAAAATGTAAAATGAATCCAAAATGCCTACATGCATTAGAGACAGAGGGAGAAAGAGAGATGGTCGGTGAAATAGTCAGTCATGGTGAAAATTAACGTGTGGAACAAATAGACCCCCCTTCAAAGGTGCTTAATTGCACCTTTGATCTTTTCTCCTTTTTCCATCTCTCTCCTCCACAGTAATGTGCATGCCTTTCCCAATCACCACATAAAAACTTTGTTTAACGCTTCCAAAAAAGAGCTGGCAAGTTGCTAATGCATGTAACTGTGTGTGCAAAGCAGTTGTCGTCGCTCTTTCTATGAAAATGAAACAGTGGTGGAATGAATGTCGAAAACAGGAAAGTTTGTCTAGTTGTATTATTTTATTGACGCGTGTACGAAATTCCAGTACGGTGAAAAGAATCCAGCTTCCCTATTTCATCTAAAGTGAGACATGTATAGAGATACATAGAACTTTGGCAGGGTGACACAATTGAGTAAAGACGTAGTTTCTCTGCTTCGCAATATTATATTTCCAGGAAAGAAATTACTAAATCATAGAAATCATAATCATACCAGCTTTTGCAAAGCTTTTGCCTTCTGCTATTTTGCTTTTTCTTTGAAAATAATAAATTGAATGATAAACAAGAGGTTTGATCAATTTTTTTTCATTTATCTTTACAGGTAAGCACTGGTTTCAAGCCTTTTCAACTCAATGACCTTTATTTAAGATCACGCTCTCATACCATCATTTGCCGAGGAGACGAATCGTACGTGACGTGACGACGGGGACAATAATATTTAAATAACAACCATCCTTTATCAATTGAACAGGCTTCGTAATTTGCAGAAGCAGCAATAACCACGGTTTTATGGGCAACCATTAAAACCTTCATAGAAAACCTATTCATTATGAGCGTCTACTCCGCTCCACCATCAACTTCGTAATATCTCTGATAAGACTAAATTTGCTTGTCCGCCTTGTCATTCATCATTACAGGGAAAGGTTTGTGATAAGCAGTTTGAGTCAGTCATAGGTCAGTCATAAAAATGCATGCATGAATACCTCCACCAAGAGTGACCTAGCTCGTGAAAAAGACATCCACACAACTTATTATTTACATGATGTCGATAACCTCAGATAAGGCATTGTATGACCATGTATTTTATTGACTTATGGAATCAGCAAGTCGTAAACAGCTAGTAAGTAGCCGTTCCATCCATACTTGAGGTGTAGACATATGAGTTCAGTGAAAAAAAACCCAAGTTGAGTAATCTGTCTTGAGAGATTGAACTTCCAATATTTTTTTTAAATATTGATTTCCAAATGAGAAGTATGCTCAGATTCAGTCTGTGTTCACAAGTTAAATTTTCATCTGATAATAACTGAATCATGTGCGTTTATTCATGTCTTTCATCACCACTCATGTGCAAAACGACTTGTGAAGTCCAGGGTGGCTTTGGCTTGTTAATAAGATATTTTTTCCCGAGTGGAATCAATATGAGGATATAATCATCGCCCCATATGCTTCAGCTCCTCTCCTCTGCCCTTTTTTCCGGTACAAGACCACACCAGCACTTAATCTTGACAGGTTTCTCTCAAGCAGTTTGTAAGACTAGGGGAAAGCACACAAATAAATCCAATAATATCAAAGAACAAATAACAGAGAGAAAAAAGGATTCTCTTCCCACTAACCACCACGCCGCAAACACGTATCATTTCTACTAAAACTTATTCCCTTATAACTCCAGTGACAAAATTGCCATAATCCTCATATTTATTTCTATTGTATGCACACTATCCAACTCGGTGGTTTGGAGTTTGGAGAAGCTTGTCCTTTCAAGAGTGTCATGGATTATAGAAATATACTTGAAAGGGGATGCTTCTTCTTTATTATGATTGCATGTTTGTACGGTCGAGTGCGTCAGATAGAAACTTTTCATCTGATATGATTATTATCATTTTGTCTGAGGTGTTTGTTGCCAAACCTCAAAATCAGACAGGAGATCAATTTCCTGTTCCTGATGTCCTTCCCTCAAAAAAGATGACCACTCTCTGTGTACTTATTAGTGGGAATATTTTCTTGTCTGTAGACTCTTCTCTCCTTCCATTAGCTGTTCAAGTAAAGGGTTGATTTTTCCACGTAGATGACTCCTGGCTCCAGATGATGCAGTAGCTGGAAGCTAATGATGTCAGTGCAGGAGCAGATGCATACTATAAAAAGTGCATGTTAGAAAATTCAAACAAGTTGATAATAAAATCTGATATGAAAAACTTGTCCTTTCTGATATTTACACCTCTGTCATTCCCCTCTTTCAAGTTAGTCCTTTATCACGGGTTTCTGAACGAGCATGCTTGAACGGTTGGTTAGGTTTGGTTGGAGTTGAGAAGAAGAAAAAAGAAGGTTTGAAATGCGTATCAGTCTCTGCACACATAGCTACCTCTTCTGTATACGACAATAGAGAAGGAGTTGGTGATGAATTGTAAAAAAATAAAAGAAATGCAGCCAAACCAGAAGTCAATTTATACGGCAAAAATTTTTCAGCTTTCATATTCCGATCCTCGAGAGATACACTCCACATGTTTAATACTTGCCGTTGGTGTGATCTAGTATCCTGATAAAACATTTTTGTTTGTATAAAAATGTGCATTGCTAAGAACTGCTCAGCTTATATATTTTTCTCTTTATCAGTTCATCTCTTTTAATATAACCTTACTATCGTCCACACTGATAGGGAAAGATTTCCCGTTTAAAACTATATATCCTATATAGACACACGTATGGAATAGTTAAAAGGGGCTAAAACCAAGTAGTAAAGTTTTCTTGGCTAATTATTGAAAGAAAAAAGTAAGTCTGTTGATGAAGTACAAGTGGGGAGGGTAAAGTGTAGAAAATTATTTAATTTGTGTAATAAAATTTAGAACATTTAAACTACATTAGGGAAGACATGAGAACTTTTACCGGTGCTCATCTCACCTCAACTTGTGTATAACTCATGGAGTGCTTTTGGAGTAACAGGAACTCTCTTTGAAGTACTTATTAAACTAAAGCCGTAAAAAAAGTTGAAGATAAGCTGATTTCTTTTTTCTTCTTCGTCAGTTTCCTCAACATTTTTTTCTCAATACGGAACATATATATTGAGGTGTCTTTCAACCTCTTCATTTGGGGAAGTAGCCATGCATGCAGATTTTATAATTAGTCATTTATCGGCACTTCCAACTAACGCAAATGCGATGTATTATATTTTTAAGTGGAAAAAATAATCTTTTTTTAGGGAAAAGACCTGCGATACATATATAAAACCTCGAAATGCGGTTTCAAGTTGCACACCTGACTCACTGAAAATCACATCTTGATAAGATTAACATGCAATACCTCTATAGTCGCTGTAACATCTTGCTATTCCGCTTTTGTGCGTTTGTACTTTTGCGATAAAGCGACCGTTTCTTCGGAATATGAGAACGGTGGCGGATATTTAAAAAGGAAAGATCCAACCGCTTGCATGCCGGATTCGTGATGATTACAAATGAGGTAGTTCGTAGCTCTCTAGAAACTCCGTTTTTCTCCTTTTCGTAGAGTTTGGTAATGCGTATATCGTCAGCAGTGGTTTACGATTATGTAGTAATAAAATTATTCCGTGGTTCTAGCTCAAACCAAGATAACTACTCCTCAATTACTTAACATTTTGTGGGGAAAGTTGAATAGGAAGGATTTGATTTACCGTTTCACTGACTAGATTTTGACTCATGATCCTGGTCGTTTCCGAAATGCTCGTAGAAAAGCACCCCTATATCCCTATATATAGTCTACATTATATGAAATGAATGTCTAATTTCTTGCAAACTATATAGCCTCCCATTAGAGTCATTTTGAGCATTCACTTTTTTAAAAGTATAAAAGTCTAGGAGGTAGTGTAGCAGAGGAGAATTGAAAGCATAGAAAAGAATTGATACGGAAAATGATCAAGTCAAGTCGGTTGGATGCATAATGCCAGTCAAGTAATCAGAATGTGAAAGGAAATGGGGAAAAAATGCACGGCAAGAATTCTAGTGAAGATCCAAAGGGAAAAATAGTAAACGAGAGTATATCTACATTACACGGTGGCAGTGGTACGGTGGTTGCTAGTTGGTTGGGCAATGTTAGTTAGTAATAGAGCTGAGGAGGAAAAAAGGGTTGAGCATTGACTTTGCCTCAATTCAAGCATGCATGCATGCATACATGCATGAGATGAGCGGAACTGGAGCTGAAGAGTGTAATATTCCGTCGGTAATTAATGAGAGATCGATCTTTCCGGCTTTCTTTTGTCGTTGTGAATAGGGATGTGGAATAGGTGCATACATGAAATATTACTTACAAGAGTTAAGCACATATACAAATTTCCCTCTAAATTTACATTCATACATATTTACATATATACAGTCCTTTTCCCTGTACTTTTTTCTTATACATGTATTCCATGAAAAGAAAGTTTTTCAAGCTTGATCATCTTCCAGTTCACGCAAATTGGAGTGATGAGGATATATAGCACGCAAATTGTTAGAGGAAAGAATTGGATTGCTTTTTTCCAGATTGGGAATGACATGCACATCCAGTCGGATTTTTAAACGAGGGGTTTTGCTGTATACTAAAATGGCTGGTATAATCACTGCTAGATTTTTTGAGAGAAACGGATGTGATGTGCTGGTAGAAAGAGTTGGAGAAGAAAAAAAAGTGAATGCTTTGCCATAATATGCATTGTATGGAATTACACAGTAATATCCGATATCCACTCAAGTTTTTTGTATCGATCCTTCCTCTTTCTCCGCATAATTGTATTCACAGTCGGAATATGTGCTTGTGGCAGCAATATTTTAATGATTTACCATGTGCTGGTAGTGGTTCCAATGAAGATTATGATTAAAATGAAGGGTTGCATGAGTAAGGCAGGTGCCGGTCGGCCGCAACGGATGAAGTGTAGTGGCGGTCGTGTTATGCTTCTACCGTTTTTCAAGTGCTTTTCACAACCAGTATAAAACTATCCACGAAATGTAAAGGGATGGATGGATATGAGCTGTAAAAAAATGTTGGTATTCTATTCAACTTTCCAACCTCCTTCCTCAGATCTGTCAGGTTGAGTTTGGTTTCTATTAAAAAATCTCAAAAGGACTGTGTAAGCGGTAATGATTACTATTTATTTGGTGTGCACGGCAATCATCCTCATTTTTACCTACGTCTTTGTAACATCCTTCATGAGTCAAGTCAATACATCCTGGGAGTTGAAATCCGGGCTGACTTTCTAAAAACATGTCTGTTATTTCGGGAATGGATTGAGCTTGAAGGAATTCACAAAAGCAGAGGTGTTTTTTCAAGTCATTAGGATCCGCCAAGGCTTTCTAAGTTTTTAAAGCGCTGATTGAACTGGACAGGATGATAGGCTAGTTTAACTTGAATATCTTTTTTTGTAGGTACCTTATTTTTTTCATATTATCCTCGTTGAGGATACCCTCATGAAGGGAAAATTTGAAGCTTAGTTGTTTACAGACCATAAGCCTTGTGATTACAAGGTAGTTCGTTTTTGTTGGTTTTTCACCTGGTGAGAATTTAAGTGATACTTAGAATCACGGGTGGTCTATGATATAGCGTGTCCAGCCGTTTTTTTGTTGAATGTGTTTCCGTGAAATGAGCTCTTTTCCTTGGTTGTTTTTTACTGATCTGGATGATCCTTTAAAACGAAAGATGGTTGTGGTTTTAGAGATTTTTTTCAAATTCTTTTTTTCTGCTTTACCCTGCATAAAATTTTTCCTTCAGGCTTGACCGCTACACCTGTATAATTATTGTAATGAAGGTCTACTTTGCAAGTTGTGTGATGTCATCAAAATCCTAAACAAATATTCTCCTTATTTCGCTGACTCTTAGCTGTTGGGTTAACATACAGGAAATAGTAAATCCATCATTAATTAGCATTCTGTCAATAGGGAATATTGGGAGTGGTAGGAGAAGAGGAGTGAGTTTTTTGAAACTTGTACCTTAATATTAACCAAGGCGGCAGGTATTGATGCCAAGTGAGAAAGACGATGATGAATACATTGGATTTTACAAGAAAATCGGAATCGAACTCCGCCACTCACTTTGAAATGATGATTTATGGGAGTAGTGCCGTCTAACTCTTTGTTTGACAACATAATTACCAACCACCGCAGCCGGTATTCGTCATCAAGATCACATAAATGCCTCATATATGAGTTATCAGTAGTCAGCATGATTTTTTTCTGCATAGGTACAAATACACAATACAATTTATTTAGTTGTTTTACAATCTTCGTGTATCAACATCGTTACCGCGTCTCGAGCTCATAACGAGATATCAATTAGCCATAATAATGACAAGTGGATTGGCCACATGATCCGACAACTAATAACAATGTTTACAGTCATATATATCTCTACCTACCTTCCGTTTTGCTCATCTCTTGTAGTTCTAGTGTACCCTGAAATGATTAAGATATGATGTGGCGCTTTTTCTCGTAAACAGGTCTTGCCTCATTATCAAGTGTCTGATGAGAGTTATGATTAATAGTTGAAAAAAATTACAAGATTCAGCAATAAATTGTCACCACTTGGGTCATATGTATTTATTAATTTCAAATGGGTGCATTCTCCTCGAAACAAACGCTGGTCGGGTTTGGCTCCTTGAGTAAAACTAATGACCCACAGTTTTGAAATACTTTGCGGTTATCATATCCCATTATGAAAGTGATTGTGGATGATGATATGCACGATAGTATATTTTTCTTTGGAATATGTACACAATTTACGAATTGATTCATCCAGTCGACAACGTCGTGAGGCTGAAGGGCAGCAATTACCATTAAAGATCAATCCCACTATTCAACTTGATACACGATCCTCTATTGTTTTGCTTTTTGCAGGTAGAGCGGAACTCGGTAGTGGTGGTGGTGCGGTAGTTGTTACTTTTTTTGAGGATATATATTTTTTATTACTCATACTCCTCTCAAAAACTTGTAGGCTACGATACGCTTCTTGCTTGTTGTGTGACTAATGTTCTCTTTTATGAGAATCTCCTTATCGGGCTCCTTTACATCGTTTGGGAAAGTATGCATCAGATGTCATTATGAGGCTCATTTTCCAAAATCAGATCCTCACTGATTATTCGTGTGTAACCAATCAAAAATCGGGTGTGGAGATGATTACAGGAGGATGGTAGGATGTATAAAGAGGATATAAACAAGGATGAAATTGGCCTATCAGTAGATTTGAGACCGACTGCATCTATTATCGTAATTACTAATGAAAGGTACCCTTTTACCTGTAATAAAAAATGAAAAAGGAGCCGGGACCGCACTAAGTGAAATTACAAGAGTCTTGTTAGTGTGGTATAGTGTGTGTGTGTGTGTGTGTGTTTGTAACAAGTCAAATTGCTAATATAACCTGATACACAAAAAGCAGGAGAATTTAGAGAGACGATGAAGAAGAAAAAAATCAAGTAGCAACGCAGCAAGATTATTGCGGAACAGACTGTGTACGTGGTATGTTCTACCTGATAGCTAACCTATCCAGTAAACAAGGCCTGCAGGGTGTGTTGTTAGTTAGTAGAAAAATTACAAATGGGACCAAAAAATTGGGATTCCGCAGACCACCCAGGGTATATATCAGCCTCAACAGTTAAGATTTACTCGTATGTATACATGCTTTTGAGCTTGTCTTCTGTCACGCGATATGTATTCTCCTCGTTGAAGATTAAATTTGCCGTTGTTGAACGAATGTTCATAGTGAAAAGGGGAATTTGTGGGGTAAAACGGTTTTTAACACTTGAAAAGAAAGTAGCTGAGAGGAGGACATTTTCTTTAAGTGGAGAAGAAAGATCGTTTATAAACATCATATCAGTCACGTTACATTTCACCATATTAGCTATTGGCCTGAGAGAGAGAGAGAGAGATTTTTTCTAGTTATTCTTTGTGGGCTGCTGATAAAAAATCTAAAAAAAAACGCACAGATTGAAAAGCAAGATTATTTAGCGTTTATCGCTCAGTCTCACAAATGGCTAGCGTGAGTGTAGCGCAGAGAGAGATGCGTAACTTTGGTATTTTTTATGACTGTACGATATGCGCAGATCCTTTTTTCTGCTTGTCCAAACAAAACTCACACAAGCAGAACATGGTTTTGTGGTGAGCTTTGGTTGGTTAAGTAATTTGATGTGCAGTTTTTTCTACCACTATTGTAATGGTCATTGTCATATTTTTTTCACATCGTCAAAAAAAACCCATCCACCAATATAAAAATGGTTCATGGGTTATTGTGCGAATATGCATGTTTGTGAGTCGTATCGTAAAACCAATAAAAGAAAGTCTAATGAGCTGAGATAAATTTTCATATTAGGTTAATTTGCAGTCTAATCTTGCACATTTAGGATTGTTAAAGACTGTGCAAGTATGCAGAGCAAAATAGGAACGGAATGTTGATCTTTTTTTCTTTCATTTTTTTGCACGACTCTCTGGAGCAAAGCGCAAGAGTGGAAAGAATGTTAAACAAGCCAATCAACTAATAAACGTCAACAGTTTCTTTAGACTGAAGATAGGAAGAAGATGAGATGGGTAAAATCATGCAAAGAAAGAATCTTTTTTTTTTCACAGACCAAATATTTTAGTTTCATGTAGACCCATTCTCTCCACAGCTTCAAGGAACATTTACTTTCAGGTTGCCAAAAAAGCTAAATATTTTCTACACTGATGAATGCCACTGATAACCCCATGCGTGCAACGAGTCAGTAAAATACGAGAATGTGAGCATGCTCGTAACATTTTTTGTCTCGCTTTCTGAATGAAACGAAAAGGAGTGGTGGTGTTGGTGGTAATCAGTATTGTTTGATAATCAGCGAATGAAATATTGTCACAAATGTAAAATCCTCGAATGGTCTTATTGTTCCCTTTTCATTTTTATGACAGTCGATAATCATGAGAGCTAACGGTTGGATTTTCATGCCTAAGTTAAAAGTGCGTGCTTGTTACAGTTTTCTCATCAGCTCTCATCAATTTCCTGACGTCTCTTTATAATCATGATTATTAGAAGGTTTTAATGGCTGTAGAGGAACAAGACTAGATTTTATGATTGTCCTTCAATTTTTATCTCGAAATTGTGAATTTTTCACATGGGTGTTTTGCAAAACAACTTTTCCATTTTGGCGTCAGGTTCGCAGTCTCTCAAAGCAATTGAGAATGATGCATAGTTTGTAAAAGGCATAATTGTATTTTTTTTGAGATTGCCAGTTACTACATGGAATGTAGACAGTATACCTGATTAAGCTATAGTAATCAGGAAATCGAAAAGGAAATGAAAGACTTTGAACAAAATCAAAATACCCTTGTGCACAAGTCGGTTTCTCTGTTTTGATTTCTTTTCGATCCCACTGCTCATCCAAAACTTCTCCATTAGCAGAAATGATTGTTTTTCCTTCTCAAGTAAAAGGGGTAAGTAGAGAGGGGAAAACGATAAATTGGTGATAAGGCTGGTTATTACCTGTTATCATTGTTTTCTCTACGTGGTCATCAAAATATTACTTTAGAAATCACATTTTTCTCTTTCCAACTGACGTTTTTCGATCCTGATAACCCCTTCTTGTTATGTTTGTATAATTTGAGAGAGAAAAACCTATTTTGTTCGTGATCTCATATTCTTTGACTATTCAAACAATTTAGAGTTCAGAAGAGAGCCGACCCAAGTCTTTAAACAAATATGCATTCTGTAGCATATAATATTGTGATGACGGTTGACTTGATTGCCACGTCCATTTCAAATTAGAATGCAGGTCATGGTAGCGATGCACTTGTTGTGTCTGATAGGAAGAAAAATCATTTGCGACGCATAGCACATCCCTTCCCAAATAAACGGTATCGTTTGTCTGATTACAGTAATGATTTGCTCATTTGTACATTTCACATTAGCTGGTCTGATTCCACAGGCAGAAAATTGAGGTGATGATTGAGATTGAAGTTTTAGGAACATTCACTCTTGAATGATCTCAGGAACATTTCCTTTAGTCATGGATGCAATTTTGGAATGGAATGCGCAAATCACAGCATTCAAAGAGGCTTGGAATTTGCAGTCAATCCATCATCTAAACCATATCATGGGTTTTACAGAGCTTGTTAGTTTTTTCACAGATAATTATGCTAAATAGTATGTGCATCCCTCACCACTTAAATGCAAAACAAGCGTATAATCTTCACCTGTTCAATTTACCTTGGCAGAGCATCTTTGTTCCGTGCACACATCACGGAACACCATATCGTGCCATATCATTTGTCATGTGAAACCACAAGAGCATAATTGATATGGATAATTAACATTGAAAAACAATGAGCAAGCTAGAGAAGGAAAACAACACACATAAACACACAAGTTCCCTCATATAAATATCAAGACATCCCTGTACGCCAGTTTGATGAATGTTTTCCCCAAGAATTATGTGTGGTGTGGACTCACCCCATATTTTCTTTTGTGATGAGAAGGATTTTTTCTTCTCAAGTGAAGAGCCGCAGTAAAAGAAGTTATTTGTTACCCTGCACAAGTACAACTTCTTAAAATGCCTAAGTACCGCTTCTCTCGGTGCAAAAACAAACGTCGGCATTTGCCAATAGAAAAAGAAGAAAGAGAGGAAGAAGGGGTGTGTGACTGCTCCAGCATCATCAAATCATCATCGTTAACGTTAACTGTCTGTTTGTATCTATCCATTCTTTTGTATTGCCTTCACGCAGGCACACACAAACACACACATCGAAACCACTCAAAGTCTTCTAGTTAAGTGATTTAGTTGGGGGTATGGATGGGCAAGACAATTTTTTTCTTTGCAAGACGGCATACAACATATTTAGATATAAAGTAAGTGATCCCCTACATGTGAATCTATGTAAAATCCTTTTCTATACATTTTGGCTTATCTCTCTTCTCACATTTGCAAAATGGTAATACGAGCCGAGAAAAAAAGGAGCTCAAGTCGTTCTCAATATAATCCGCTGCACTTGCCAACTCCTTTTGTTGCTGGTATCATTACACTATCAGCTTTAAACTTGTAGCTCATCTTGGTAAAAAGAAAGTAGTAAAGTTTTGAGAGGAGTTTGTGTGTAAAAACTGCTTAATGCTGTTAGCTCTCCTTGTCTCCCTGTCGTTTCGCTTAACAAGAGAGAGAAAAAAACAATATTAGAGACTAACTTGCCGGTGGTTGGTTTTTCATTTCGTCGATCGTCAGTGATGGCTCAACACAGCGGTACTTGAGGTTCTGTAGGTGCGATCTTTTTAATCTCTTTAGTTAGAGGGATGCCGCTTAGCAATCATTTCTTTTGGGCCATCAGCTATCAAACAAGGTTAAGGATGGTCCTTTGTATCTTATTACCTTTTACTTGAGTATCCAACAGAGCCATTTGCCTCAGCTCAGTCATCTTCATGTGCACATTATTTGTTGGATTACGAACACTTACCTGTTGTCTGTGTGCCGCACAAACTAACCATCCATTCTCGAGTATTTTTTTTCTTTCTTGAGTTTGTTTAGGATGAGAGTTTTTATGTGTCATAAACTAGCATATTATCTTGCTCTACGCACTACATTTAATCCACCGACAGATACGTATCATATGTTGTTAGCAAGCACACGATCTTTATGTAGCTTGTCAGTTTAATTGTTAAGTAACCACATATCCTTTTTCTCAACTAGGTTCATATAAGAGAGGGAAAAAATATTGGATATAATCTCTTAACCACTTTACAACACTGTCTTGTTATACTTATGGCAGATGGGGTGAATAGTTTTGTGCAGATAAAATGGATTGTATTCATATATTCAAAGGATGGCTATTTGACTGTACAATTTTATTACTAGTTTCGGTCACATATTTGCCTAAATGGTTCGTTCAATCGATAATGTGCATAAATCACAATTGCCGAGATCGGTTACCGACAGTAGCTTAATGAATATATGTGTACTTATAAAAATTTATTGGCAGCTTTTACTTGACGTTTTTAACTAGAAGCTGGTTATAACTTTACTCTCGGTTGGAAACAAAGAGTGAGCAAAATATATGTAATCATGTCTCTTTTAGTAGCTTCTCTCTAGCCAATCTTTTTTTTTTCTTCTTCTTGTAGTTAAAGTTGTGTGAATGTAGTAATAAGAGAGAGGACGGAGAGAGCATCTTTTACAAAAAGGTAGTTTACTCGCACTAATAAGAGCAAACAATGCCTTTGAGGCATATTTATCTTTAGAAGCGAGCAGATTGTAGCTGTTGGATCATGGATGAATTGGTTGTTAGTTATCTTTATAAGAGCTAAAATGAGATGAAGCGGACCGAAGTTGTTTGGCGTAATATGGGCCAACGTATTTCGTAACAAGGTCCACACAGACGCGGATCGTTGATCGAGTTAAGGTCTCTTGTTTTCTTGCCTTGTTTAATATGAGCACTCACGATCAACCGGAATGATGATGGTCATGATGATAATGATAATGATGACGGTGATTATGGTGATTGTCATTAGTCCAACGGCTGAAACCTGCCAAGTGTGTATGGTGTACAGTGCAGTGATATCGATATCCAGAGGGGAAAACTTGCTTTTTTTCTTACTACTCGAAAAAAACAAGCTTCTACCTTGTTCAAGCTTGTTTCGAGGAATTTTTGGCAGTGGATTTTTCATGAATAGAGTATCACGAGGGGAATCAAGTGCATGGCATACCACTCCAGTTTAGCGTGTACGGAGAAATCGTTGATAATTATGAATATCTATTCAGACGGCACATTTTCTGCTATGCATAGGGAAAAGCATAGTATTGAGTAAAAATGCTTTTGAAGGAAGACGGGGTAAGCTGTCAACACGAACGGAAGATCACTTCTTGCATGGAGTGATCAGAGCGTGATTGTCATCGAGTACATTTCCTTCTCTCGGGGAATTTTGTACAAGGGAAATAGTGAATAGATCAGGATTTGAATTGAATTTATGGGGAAAAGGGGGAACTTCCGTGGCTTCTGAAATCAATGTTGCATACTTGTAAATGCAATTCTCAGTGTTACACAATACCTGTAAAATTCGTCAATCGAGTAAAGTATCAAGTACAAAGAAAACCTGACCTTTCAATGAAATTCTAAATATTTTGGGCTTTTCAAGAATCACTTTATCATCCCTACTCTTATTCGGCTTTCTGGCGTATTGTTATGTATGCACTGTCACATTACATGATTTGATCTTTTAACTATTTTTCTCTAGAAATGTTGTTACCGTCTTGAAGGTAATTTTTCATTTTAAGTGAGCACAGGAAACAACTGGGGAATATATTGGCTAGCTTTTTTCTCAATGGGTGTACCATAAGCCAGATGTTTTTCTCGTACCCAATTGATAGCAAGACAAATATATCTGCCTATGAAATGTGAATACTCTAACTTTGAGATTTTTTTCTCGGTCTTGTATGATTCTTTGTTGGGGGAAATTGTTCTCAAAGGGATTTCATTGTCGTATTATGTACCACATTACAGCCGCTTGTTGTAGCGCGTTGTGTGAAAAAAATCCCTACAAAGCCTGATCAGAGGTTTGGTGCCGAGGTCTTTTGTGTAGAGAAATGTGATAAAAACTGCGCACAATGTCCACGACCTTTTTTGGTATACCGTTCATGTTGATCTTATTTGTGGGTGGAAAGCTTCTCATTCATGGAAAGCAGTGTGGCAAACAGGATAATGAAAAGATATGAATTGCTTTAATCAAACCACTGGAAGTCGATATTATATTTTGGGGAAAAAGGTTTTGGACAACTTGGAGCATTTGAAGATGTCATGTCTTATGAATGAATGAACTAGTAATGTCTCCTATTTTGACAACGAGATGACAACGATATTTCCATCATTTCCAAATTTTCTACTGAAGTAACCGTAACTATCCTTATACATCATTAGAAAATATCACAGAAAAATACTTACCGTCGTACTTTAATACCATACCATACCATTTTCAAGCTCCCTTCCAAATCAAGAATGCATCGTAGGTATGAACTATGCACACGTTGATTTACTTACGAAACCACAGAAGTTCCCTAGTCTCCCTGTCATAACAAAAGAGGGACGACGTATTTTGTGACAGGTTTACCTACCGATTTCATGCCGTCGTCATAATTCGATAGGGATCTTTTTTTCGCTTGATATAATTGCGGAAAAGATTTGCTCGTGGTGAGTGAATATTATGAATATAAACGTCATCAAGGAAGGGACAAGGCACACACGATGTTGTGTAATAATGGAGACAGGTTCGTCATTAAACCTGCTTAGCTTACCAGAGACTAATGTCATTCACGATGGAGAGAGGATATCAAGGAGCAAGCCAACAAAATGCGAGCGTCTACTTGCTACGTGCCCAACTAGTATGTGGTAGGTAGGTAGGTGGTTTATTTGACTACAGTCCATAACAAGAAGAAAGTGGTTTCAAAACTGTAGGCACACATTTTAATCCATAACTTACAACAAGGCTCCCTGCGATCACAGGTAATTGTCGATTGTACAAATATTGAAAGGAAGGGTATCTCGCCACCAAGGCTGTAACAACATGATGACCAATACGGGAAAAAATATCTACAAAATTTCCACCACGATATGATAGATTATGGTCAAAAAGTGCAAATTAGGATACCACGGAAAAGTCGTTAAAATTGATAATGGAAATTCACACGTGTTACAACCTAAGGACGACCATCAAAGTCTTTTTGCGGGGAAATGTTGTACGTGTTTTTCTGCCTTTATTGTAAAACACATATCCCTCACTCTAAAGAACAACTAGAGTCTCAACTCGTTCTTCTGTGGATCCTCTCGTGAATGCAAATTATATAGATAGTTAACGCTGCGGTTTTTATCATAATTTAACCAAATTTCGGAATCCTCAGTCTAATTGCTCGTAACAGAGGGACTATGTGATTCTCGTTGCCTGACGGGCGATTCACATTATGATGAGATTTTGTGTGAGCTGTGTGTGTGGAGTGAAGATTCTTGATGAGATGAGAGCTACTCCACCCTGATGATGATACGCGGATTGAATGCTGCTCCTGAGCAGAAGAGCATTTTTTCTCCGTTTACGATTCATGACTATTTACATCATGAGCATGATAAGGAGATGAAGAAAAAAATATACTCCTTTGAATATAAATGCGGGATGAAGGATCCAAGATGTTATTGTTAATACCATGTTTCTCCCTTCTGCCTCTTCTTGTGTAATGTGATGTAATGGGTGTTTGCGTTTTCCATGGCTTGGCCAACTACGGGAATATGACTGATGAAGAAAAAGTAGTTTGATAATGAGAGAGTAACATCATTCACCTTATAAACATCTACCTATATACATAGCAGACTGGATATGGCTGTTGTTATATGCTCACAGATAGTTGGAAAGGTTTCAGTTCAGAAGTATAATATATAAAAAGTCTCGTTTAGTCAGACCTGCTGTAGTTTAATCATTTGTAGAAAAAGAGAATAGATTCTTTCGTCGTGGTAAGAAGCACCAGGTGTCTAGAATACCGAAATATCATTAACATGATCAAGTGTTTAAACTACACACACGCAAAACACCAGAAATCAGGTCCTTATTTTTGACTAGTTGACTAGCCATATAATATTACGCTGCGTGAAAACCCTTTACCAAAACGAGGTGGAAGGCATATATTTTGTAAGTTTTTTTCTTCTCCTTAACCTTTTTTTCTCCATCCATTTTTTCTCCTTGTTGGGTGCCAGTCCCTAATGAAAAAAATGTAACCTTAATAACTTGAAGCTGATCACTCATTTCACGCAACTATTTTATTCTGTCCACCTCCTAAATATATGCTACGTGTATTTATGCATATGAGCACAAGGCTCGAATTTTAACTATGATAATTACGAATTAATCATGTGTGAAAGGCTTTACTTACCTTTCCCATTTCTGACTCGTGAGGAGTAAGCGTGGTTATATTTTATCTAGTTTGTATCATGTATCCCTGTCATTTTCTAAAGCTAACATGACATCCATCCTTTGCAAAAGGTTATCTTTATCGCCGAAAGGCAGCTTTCATATTGGTGCTGGAATGAGGTCTCAAAAAAAGTTTTTCCCAGCTTCACCGGCGGTAAACAATGCCTAACAAGTTTCCAACTACATTCTCTCAATTTCATTCTCTCTCTATCTCTCCCAATGAGTGTTTGTATTTCCCATTGTGAAATTATTATGTCACTGCTAGCTCCAACTTTGAAGGTGATTATTAGCGATGACAGTGTAAGGAATGTAGTTGGCGCCGGGGTTATTCTGGAGAGAGAAAATGGATGAAAGAAGCTCTCACAAAGTCATGAGCCAAGATACCCATGTAATTGTCAGTGACAGGTTTTTGTCTGCATTTTTAGGATAAATGGAGTGTGCAATGTATGAAGGGATATATGCCTGTTCTTAACAAATCGCTGAGAATGTATCTCTTCAACAGAAGAAATCTCTCTTGTCGGAGAAGTAGCGAAGAGGATGGTTTTGGTGACAACTTGAGGATTTATTATCGTGGAAGGTCGTGGAGCTTGAAAAAAAGATAGAAGAGGTTTTACACGGGGAATTACATTGAAAATCGAAAATTCCTTCGTGAACTAAACAAACCTGACGTGAGCCAAGAACATTGTGTGTGATGTCATCAGGCTGTGTATATCTACTCCTTTAACATTATCTAAGAGTGAGATGGCAAGAGAGGATAATAGCATTTGAGTAATATGCAGTAGTTTAGCACTTTAGAGCTACAAGGGGAAAAAACGAGGGCCCGGCGGGATACCAAAAGTTTTCACTAAAGAAAAGAGATCCCAGTATGGGACGAACTAAAATTTGCACGATATTTTTCTCGGTTAAATTGAAAAGCTCGAGAGGAACTTATTATTGTGGAAACACTTTTTTTTTTCCTGAGAGAGAATCCTGTTGTGTGAAGGAGTTTTTGTGATTTTCATTAGGATCCAGGGTAGACATGACGAAACGCCTTTTAATAATGCATATAGTAATTTGAAATGAACAGCTTTTGCTCTTTCTCTCTCTCTCTAGTCTCTCTCTTCCTAACCGTGTGTGTGTGCTGTTAAAGGTGCAGCATTATCATCAAACTTAATATATACCATTTAGCTTTTTTTATCATCCTGTCTTCTCGTTGTTACGCTTGGGGTTTAAAAGATAAAAAAAAATCTCCAATGTAGTGACTTGTGTGAGGTACGCGTATCCCATTCCTCTATCATAATATTCGTGTCCACTATATATTATCAGGAAAGAAGTGTTGGGGATCCCGGTGTATATTTTTACAAAAAGGTAATATTTTTCCGTTTGAACGAGGTGTACATAATGCATGTTGGAAAGGATGGGACACGAAGTATGAGTTGAAAGTAAAATAATAGTGCCGGGTCCTCATATTATTACATGAGCTGCATAATGTTTTTGTGTCAGAGGTCAATTACATGGAAAGGAATTTCCTCTTTGGTTATAACCACTGCAACACTATTTTCTCTCTTAAAATCTCCCACCATCTCATGTCTAAAAATGCTTAAGAGAAGTGTGTGATCGTTATAGGAGAAAAAAGTTTGTAATATCTCATATATGTAGATTTTTAATGCTAATGGGCTTGGCCCTCCTTTGTAGTTAGTCTTGTTTCGGGAACTGATTCTAATAATCCTTGGTATGAGGAAATCCCTTAAGGGACGTTCAAAACTTTTAAAGTGTCATATTAATGCTTTTATTTTCATGGAAATGCTTGCCAGAATTACTCTCCTAATTTTTATTTAGCGTGACGTTTGCCTCTCAGTCATTGTACTCTTTTTTCTCCTCAAGATATTAACAAAGTGTTAATTTTTCGTAATGATATGATGGAAGCTCTTCCTTTCCCTGTTGGATGATCTCCTAAAGAAATGTAATACTTCAAGGGAGAATATTTATATGTGTGTCAGGTTTTTGGGGTTTGTTGGAGGCATCGCTTTTAGGAAAACACCTCGTGACCCTTTTTTATATTGAAAGAGAACAAGGGGAAGGTGAGTAGAAGAGAGCAACTGCTAATGCTCGCCTGCATGCTTGAGTGAGTAAACGTAATAAATCTAAAAGTAAAGGGGAAAATATTTGGCACTTGGCAGGTAGAAGATAATACCATGAAAAAAAATAGTTTACACTTGCAAGCATATATTACGTATTAAGTTCGGAAAAGGGTGGTGTGGTGGATGACTGTGCCTACGCATAAAAACAGGCATTACAAACTCCCAATGTGTGTATGATTTAGTGTGTAAATTGATTCCACGTTATATTTTCTCCTCAAGTGAGTGGTATGCGTGGTGGAGGAAACCCTCTCGTCAGAACGCAACCTGGAACGAAGTGAGCATCACAGTGATTTATTTCCGTAAGCAGGAACGAAATAGATGATACTTTCGATTTTCACCTGCTTCCCTCTCCCTATTTTGTTTTGGTGGTGGGGGTAAAACTAAAATGGAATGAGGGTTGCTGTCATCAGCAGGATATCTGGATGTTACATGAAACTCTCTAATAAATATTACATGTGTATTGTTCAAGCCTTTGGCTGCATCTGACAATCATGTCTCATCGACCTAATGACACAATCAGGTGTCAAATTATAACGAATATTTGGAATATTTTATTATTATTTTTACCCAGACACAAGTGCACTCTATGCATTACACAGCCGTATAAAGTCTGCCTCCACAAGGTGTAAAGGAAGTCATATTACGAAGGGCGTTGTTAGAAGGTAAAAAAGGGTTATAGAAACCTGAATCTCATCAAATTCCGTACATGTCCTAGTGCAACTTTTGCACATGTAATTTTATGGTGCGAAAGGGATTTTTGAAATACCATATTATCAAAACTAAACAAGTTCTTCACTTATGAAATGATAGGGCTAAAACGGTTAATTGATTTTGTTCGTATGCACTCCACTTAAAATCTAGTAAAGTAAGTGGACAAACACGAAACACTGTTTTTTCTTCATCTCTGACAAGAGAGCCTCTTTCTTTCAGCTATAAAAGTAATCTTCATTCTCCTTATTGATTCCCAATCAGCCGCTCTTTTTCTTTACAACATTCGCTACCATTTTTTGTACGATATCAAGTCAATCCATAGTTTAATTAAGTGTGGTGGCCGATAACTCTGAAAGATCGAGATCCGCTGACGATAAATTTCTTAAAACAAAATGCACTCTCCTCTTGAACTTGTCTGTGTCTTGTTTGTTAAGCCGCGCAAACAATCCCCGTGTGGTTATGCTTGTTGGTCAGTAAAACCTATAACTTCTAAGATTGAGGAATATCCTATATATCCTAAAGGCGCATCCACGTTCACCCCTGCAATATAGACGGTAATGGCCAAACATGCCCAATGGTTTTACACCACCATTACTTTCCATTATGGAAGGTTATGTCACACCATAAATTTTCAAGAAACACAAGAAGGCAGCCTGGGGTGAAGTACACTTTACACGGAAACAGGAATTCGAGGTGTCTTAGTTTTCATGCGCTTTCCCATTCTTATCATTTCTCCCTTGTTGACTATTGGGGGAATGTCGGAAGGGTTAAGGTGGTAAGCGACCCATTCGATTATGAAATTGAACATGTAAGTGTTACTACTAGGATTACAATTTGTAGCAGGGTGCGCATATGATCTTCCGACGGATGAAATATGATAAAAAATTGTATTCAATTGTATATATTCCAATTGGATATAGATCCCACGACCTGTTTTAAAGTAGGAGGTGATGTTTGCACATGTTATATAAGACAGATATATTTATATTTATAAAAAAAACACGTACACAAAAGTATTGTTTTTTTTGGAAGTCAGTTTTTTTCTTGTTCGAGTGTTGATACTCGTATACATGTTTGCAGTGGTAGAGATGAAACGCTATAGTATTTGACGATGTAATGCATCCAATTCTTTTCCAAGTGAACAAAGAAGTCCAACACACCCTCATCTCATCTCTCGTTTTCTTTTTCTTTACGAGCCACCCTCCGGGTGAGATTTTAACTTTTTATCCTGCTCTACAATGCGTAAGATGAGGATGGAGATTATACATATATATTGGGAGTTTGTTCTCTTGGTCAATACTTACATTCATCAATTTCCTTGTATACTCTCGGTGACTATACATGTGTGAATTCAAGCGCAGCGCTGGTTTACAAAATGAGCGAACCGTTCCTTCCCTCTTGTGGCTTTTATTGCTGGTGGCTGTGTGGCTGGTTAAGAAAGCAGACTCCACAAATTCTGGGAACGAACTGGGGCGAATTTTGATACCACAAAGGTAGCAGTCCATGCTGGGATTACGCATTTATATCCATATCAACTCTATATCAAACTTCTTTAGTTATCTTTTCTCTCTGGATGTTTTACATTTGCTGAAATCTTTAAGGGTGTCTTTTTTGTCGCAAGTGGGTATATAGCAAACATTGCCATCTTGTTGTGCTACACAGCTACGATGAAAGTATCCGAGTAAAAGAAAATGATCGAGGATCTTATGTCCACCCCTTGTTTGTACCTTACAAACTTCTTTCTCTTGAACAGGTAGACATTTTTCCAAACTAGGAAAATATACGGCTAAGCAAGACAAGTACTTTATTGCCTTTAGCTAACCAACAGGCAAAAGGGATTTTCTTGTCCCTACAAGATATACTTCTTTGTTTAGCTGGTTGTATTGGAAAGCATCTCTCCTACATTTAGGGCATAAAATCTTCATATTCTTTCATGATTTTCAGGTTTATCTCTATAATGAACTTTAGAGGTTGTGGTGCTCAACAAGAAAATGAATAACAGATATATAGAAGAAGAAAAAATAGAAGATGAAGAAGAAAAAAATTCTACGTGTTCAGAACGGACATGACGGGAGGTTTTCAAGTATCATGCCGAGAAAACAATGAGCTCACTGGCCTTGAAGAGAGCATACAAGAAAGAAAGAGAGTAAGCAGCACTTGAGGCTTACATGTGGAAAAATGGTTTAAGGATATCAGAGAATTGTAGATAATATACCTTCCACACACGGAGTTCTAAGCATATAATATTTTTATACAGGGGAAGGAAGGAAACGTCATAAGAGTCTTGTACATCTTCAAAACTTGTTGAGAATGGAAGGAGACTTGAAGAATAACGTTGAGAACTGTTTCCTTGCATGCTTCTATACTCCTCCTTTTAAGAAGATGGGGAACACACAGCGCATTCTGTTATGTAGGTTGTTGATATGTGATGTTATATTTAGAAAACTCTCTTGAGTCCTTCAATGTCTTTTTGTCATCCCTCGATGAGATCTTTTTCTTTAATTTACTTTATTCATCTATATTTCCGTGATGCACAGAGCGTGTACACAGTGTGCGGAAAATGGGATTCGCGAAATTGAACAAGACATTAGAGAATTTAATTAAGGATTCTTAGATACATCCTTCCATGTCATGAGCTTGACTTGCAGTTGATTTCTCTTGAGCACGCATATATTTTTATATCATATATACACAGTCAAACTGCGCATCTTGTAATTCTTGTATCATCAGGGTTGTATTTTTTTATCTGCAATTCTTCTGATGAGTACGAGGCTAGAATTTTTATGGACATTTCTTCTGATAAAACATGGTCATGTTAGAGCCTGTCATAAAAAGTCGTTACGTTTTAGTTATGAGTGCGCTAACGAACTAAGACCAATTTACACATATTCTCTCTTAAAATGTAAATACACAAAACATCTCTTTTTGATTCATTCCCACTTTTGACTTTCAACAGTTTTTCCACAAAGTAAGATGAAGAAAAAAACTCGTTGTTTTTCTTTTCTGTCATTGCCTAAAACCAAAGGCTTCCTCTCTTTTTCTCATTTTTTCCACCATTATGCAACTCAAACCAAGGTATTATGTTGAAGCATTGCTGGAGAGGAATTTATGCACGTTCATTCATTCCCTTTCATTCATTCATAATGTTTGCAAGCTTGAGAGTAGAAACTTTATTCAGGCTAGAAATAAATAGTTAAGAACAACGGGAGAAGGAGGGAATTGTATTTTGCCATGATTTCACATTTTCTTATATACCATCTTCTCTCTGTCTCTCTCTCTTCTCGGAACATACCCATGAGTGGTGGTAACATGGAGTTATATATTTTTTCTCTCAAATTTCTAAAGGCTTCCGGCTGTGGTAGTTGGATGAGAAAATCCAAGGATTATGTGTCTATGCAGTCGTTGTGTTGTTTTTTGTCTTTGTTACATCAGACAAAATAAGACTCTGAGAAGTTACTCGTGAGGAAGAATGCGATATAATAATGCAGTGTCAAGTCAAGGTGACTTAACCACTGACTTGCCACTTAAATTCCATCCAGCTCATTCACTTTCAATAAAAAACAGCTTATTTAATACAGACTCTTATTTACAGTCTTTGTGAGAATCTCATTGTAACCTTTTTTATCTCCCTGTGCTTCTTTCACTTATTTATATTTTCTTCTCCACGGTCCAATTAAAACAGTAGTGGAAGGAACCCGGCTGAGAATTCCTTTGAGAAAATGGAGTCTCTGAATCAAGTATGATTTGACGAGAATTAAAATGAAAAAAGAGAAGAAGAAGAAAAATGAGAGAGAATGAGTTGAAATACGGTGTATTTGAAAAATGTGTAGCTCCAACCATTGAATTTTTCATTGAAAATGAATTCAATGAAAAGTCTAAGAATCTGGATCTTTTTGCTGAACACATGGAAGTTGTAGAGCAAAATGGAGGAGTGGGACTGGTTATGTATCCATTCAAAATGGATTTATTTATGACCATTAGTACAGACCATGCATAATAAATAGTAGTGCAAAGGCAGAGGGTAGGAGAAGAGTTGAAAGATATTTTTTTACGTTATAGTGGAATTTTCACTTAAACGTTTTAATATCATTCCTTCTTATATATTCTCAGTTGAATAATATTCATCAACCTACAGTGCTCTTTGTAGCTGTCATTGTTGTTTTGAAATGTTTCTCTGATTCCTCCTAATCATGTTATGTATGCAAGTGCATGTGCATCCTTTGACATTTATTTGTTCACTCCTTGGTCTTCGATACGTGAATGGAAATTCAGAAAATGGGTTTGAATTGAAATGGGCCGATTTCTCAAAGAAACTTTGGAACTGAGTGGGTGGGAAAAAATATAAACTCCCTCTGTATCTCTTCACCACACAAAAGTCAATGCTCTATTGATTTAGCGAAATGGCGGTGGTTAGGGCAGAGGTGGAGATATATAATGTAACGACTACGTCATAACTTTAAACTGTTGTAGTACTTGTATTCTCTTGTGTACTGCAATTTACGAGAGCGAGATAGATCCAGAATTTTTTTATACAAAAATCATTTCAATTTGCAACCTCCTTCTCGCTTGTTTTGGAGGCGAACCTTGTCAAAGATTTAGTATACAATCAAGATTTATCGTATTTCGAAATTAATGTGGGGAAAATTTTTCTTCGTTTCCTTTGTACTCTTGAGATTCCTCCAAATGGCGACCCTTTTTAAAACTAATAGTTCTCCACTCACTGATCCCACTTAACAGAGATAATAATGATCTAAACTCGAGCAAACTAACTGGATCAGGCATGTACTAGATTCAAAAGTCCTTGGAAAGAATGGTCCTAATTTTTCCCAAACATTAAAAGCTCTCCTTTCGAGTGTTTTTTCTCTCTCCAATGATTTATTTTGGCATAGTCGTTTGTTCTAGTAAAACAGATAAATGGTTGGTTTCGCTGTTGTTGGAATTAATTACGGCTAGTTTGTGGAAAGGCCAATCAGCCATGCAAATGATAAGGAATTGCTCTCTCTCTCTCGTATAACTTGCGTGAAAAACCCCAGCGCTTCAAAAAACTCTATTCCATTTGTCGTGGGGGAGATTGTGGAGAATAATTTATTACGGTTTGCTTTAAACCAATTGTAGAACACCATTTAAGTATGCTCAGTGTGACGGAATCTTCACGTTGGCTTGTTTTTCCTGTGTAGAATGCTGTATTTGGGTTAGCTGATTGTAGGAGACGAGTGTAACCTCGCTTTTTCCCATGTACCATATCTCCTTCCTTATGAAGCCTTTGGTGGTATTCATTGTCTATAATGGTCTCCTTGTTGCCGACTGATGACTCGAATGTTAGTGCTCCACACTGCGGCATAAGGCGATGACAGTGATATATTGGTGTGACTGGCCGTTGAGCCTGTTGTACAAATATTAAATTACGATCTGGACAAGCAAAACTAAAGCTGAAATTGTTGCTAACATGCGTTTAAAAGCGATAACGACGCCTAGCACGTCAACCTAAATTCGAAACAACGCGACTTGAGGTAAAAACTGGAAGAAAATATAGACAGCGCGAGGATAAGAAATTGTAATTTACTGGAAATATTTTCCACAACTTGATGTGAACAAGAGCTGTGGTTATAACAAACTGGAATATTTTTGTAGAAGCAACTCATGAGAGAAAAATGTTAGAAATGATTTGATAATATCCTTTGTAGAGTGTCATGAATTCTTACAATAAAAGATAAGGGAATGGTTCCAGGCATCATTTTGATAGTGAAATGACTGCATTATCAAAATTGCCTTGTAAACTGGAAGGTTTTTTTTACCAGAGAAAAGGGCTTACTCACCGTCTGACTGTGTCGTATACCACAATGACTTGCAAAGTTTTTAGTCCAGCGTACACTTGCATCCTTTTTTCATTTGATTGCATTGCCTCTTACTGCATTTCTACTTACCAACGCAAGGTTTGTCGAGCAAAGGATTATTTTAATTTCTCATGGGCTTCCTTGACCACTCTTGTGAGAGAAAGATTGTACTTGACCAAGTTTTTAAAAAGGGTTTACTGGAAAAATACCATGTTTTCGTTTCGGGCTCAAATCATATGCTTGACTGAACCAAATTGGAAAAAAGTGTGTCTATAATTCTGAGAAGTCGTGCAATACCCGTGGTCCAAATTTCCTGCTGATTTGGTAAAGCCTCAGTTGTATTCTAGTTTTAAAGAAGTATTTTTTATGAATATACATAATTTATCATTGGAATGAATGTAAAGTACCCTCAAAAGTGATGAAGAGGAGGAGGATTCATTCGTAACATGGGAAAAGGAGAGATCTCCCAATGAATTTTTATTTGCTGCTTTCATCATGATGATAAGGTGAAAAGTGTGGTAATATTACACCCTTTGAAATTTCAAATTATCATGCGGCACCAGCCTCCAGACGCAATCATTACGGCTAATTTCATCCTACCTGGAGGCAATTGATCTGTCGTCATATACAAATGAGGTGTGATATACGGAGCAATATGCTTCTCTGTAGAATTTCTTTTTTTTTCGAGGTGTGATACTACACAGATAGTTTTAAGTGCGTCTCCACATCATATCTCTCTCCCTACTTGTCTTTGAGAGAGAAGGAAGAAATGAAATTCTAAAGCGTGACTTCGAATATTCCAAACATTCCGATTCCGCCGTAAGTCCCTCATTTTGATTTTCATTTAAGTCACAGGATTCCTCTATATGAGCTCAATTTAAGGGCAATTTCATGTTCTCCACTCTACCATGCAGATAATCAGAGTCAGCATTAGCTTTCTATGTCGAGAATAAGCCTACAGGGAAGTTTATCAAGGAAACTGGGATGATGATAGCTTAAAACTACTCACAAATTTTTGAGACTTTATTCCTTTAAAAAAAATACATGATATTTTCCTTCTGAGAAACAAAAATCGATCTCTAAGATCAACACACAAAAAAAAGTTATAAATGTGGAAATATATATTATGTACCTGCACGCCAATATAGAATGGAAGGCTACTTAATACCCAAAAAATCACTCGATAAATATTTAAGGAGGTTTTTCTTCAATTTTCATATTTGTACGAGCATGTCCGTGTCGGCCGATTTGTAAGTCTACTTAAATGAGGGGAAAAATCGTGTGAAAGCCAGATTGAAACAAGGGAGATATTAGCTCATAAATAATAAGGTGAAAACGGCTTGAGGTCTGTAGCTCATCGAATTGGAGATTACTTCTTGCTCATATGCGTATCCTTCTCTCTCACTTGTAGTGTTCATAACTCCATTTATCCTGTAAATAGGGTCGATAGTTGAATTTTTTATAGGTTGAGCGTGATCTGTTGCAGTAATATGGACAATAATGAAAGGGGTGATGTAACGCCTTAAGATTTTGTAGAGGGGTGTAAAGAGTTTGAAATATGATGTATTCCTTTTGAAATTTCCACTCTCTCTGAGAGAGGATAACAAACTACTTGGTATTATTCCATATGCACCATATATCTCTCTTTTTCCAAGCCGTGCTGAATTAATGGTCATGGCTTATTATCAAGGAGAGATTTTTCTTACCCTGGAATTCTTGTTTGTGTGATGATGATTACTCACACAACCATATGCACTTATCCATATATCTGTTGTCCATGATTTGAGATAGATAGGAGATCGATTTAGTGTAATAATTATGGTTTGTATATCGCTGATATGATATTTAATGTTCCAATTTCTTCCCAATTGGCTTACTGGCACTTTACTTTCCCGCAACAGTACACCACTCCAGTGCATCCTCTTGGTTGTGTGGTTGTAATACAATATGTGCGACTAGACAGGGTTGTAGAAGAACAGCAGGTTTTTTCTACGGATCTTGTTCAATTGCACTATTTGAAACAAATCGTGACCATGATGTTGGTTCAGGAGAGCATAATTCATCATTTGTGCATTCGGAATGTTGCAAGTGCTCCTTTTGTCAGAGTGAAACTCTCGCTCTGTATTTTCCCTCTTGTTTTGTATCTCTCAACGGCAATAGAAATATGTGATAAAAAAGGCTTCAAGTAGAACTAATGAGAGAGATGGTAAGAAAGTTCCCTTAGGATGTTTTTATATTTAGGGAACATCTTGAAAGTCTCGTCCCGTTTTTTGCATGACTGCTCACTGATCAATTAGATTTTCATGAGTAGGCCATTGGGAGAACAGATGATGACTAATTTTTTTTAAACGAGATCAATCCCTTCTCATTCTCACACTTTCATCCATTGTCAAGCATTTTAAACATTTTCACCCTATAAAAAGCTATCCTGTAGATTTAAGGCAATTGAAAAACTACAAATGAAAAAAATGTACCGTAGTAGATTCCCCCTTGAAAAATAAAAGTTTTCCTACCCCAAAAGGTAATTGCTTCCACTTATGAGTGGAAAAGTCAGGGAGAGAAAAATAAAAACACACACGCACTCATATTTTGACAAGACACAAACAACGGTCCGTAGCGTAAAACCGTGTGTGCGATAAAAATCATGTGTATGTAATGATATTGAAGTTTCGCATGGCACTCTGTCTTACAAACACAACATAAAAAATACAAAACCGAACAGTCCGTCCGTCCATCCCACCTGACACCCCTGCGTTTTTATCGGTGGCCTAGAGGTGCATAAGTGAATGAAACCTTAGCATTTCTCTAATGATGATAATTAGACTATTATAATGATATAGAAAAGTTCCTTCTGTACTTTTTAGGTGCATGTTCATCTCGTGTTAGGTAATTTTGTACTCTGCTAACTATCCCTTCATGCATTCCTTTTTTCACAGAAATAACTTTAATTTCCCTGAATGACTCAGATTTTTTTCAATCCTAGTTTCTCCACATTTCACAATTTAAGATAGATCAATATGAAGAAGGTATTTCGTACCTTTTCCCACAGAAAAAATATTCCATTTAGTTTGAGTATTCTTCAACAATTAGTAAGTCTTCAAGAATCCTTATCTGAAAAGGAATTAAAAATTATCTTCTTCAGCTCCACATCTGCTCTTCGGTACAGTTTTTCAGAAAAAAGATTGAAGAGCTCTTGTTCAATTGTAAAATGGATTCTATCCAATATGCAATAATCTTTTTTCACAATGCAATACTTAAAGCTCAAGAAGTTGTGAAGAAGCTTTTATATGCTCCCGAAAGAATTTATTGACATTCTTCCACCTTGTGAAAATGTTTTTCATCGTATTCCTTCCAAGCAGAAGGTTTGATTTTTCCTTACCGTCATGCCTCATCTATTTTCTATATTTTGAATATGTGCGATTGAAGATCGGATCACTTGCAACATTGAATTCTAACGGGTTACGTGTGTGTACAAGCTAAAATGCATTATTTATTTGGAGAGGGTTAGACAAAATGTGAACAAAAGGAGAAAAAACAGCAAGATGCTTTCCGATCCTTTTTAAAATGTGTAAGGAAGATTGTGTAGGAGATGGCTCGACCGTTGATATGGTTGAACGATTTACAATAAAGCTTATATATATGCACGCTTCCATTCAAGCCAGTTTTCATACTCGTCACTCATCCAAGCAGAGAAGTTGAGGGTGATGATACCAGCATTCTGGCCAGTACAGTTCCACCCGATGGATGTGACTGCATTCAAATAAATTCGAATGAGAAGTCCAGAGGAAAGATAAAAAAAGTGTTTTTTCTTCTTCTTCCTGTCTCTCAGAGAAGAAAAAGGTGAAGCGGTGAATTTCTCTTACTGTTAGCTCAACCAATACAACCGCTTTCTATTCGAGGAGATGGATTTTTTGAATAAAAAACATCCAACCGGACATAACTCTCTCGGACTGAGCATGTTTTCCCCGTGTTGCACATATTTGCTATTAGTCTCTTTGAGAAAAAGGATGTCGTCCAATGCTCGTCCGCCTTTTTTATTTTGAGGAATCTGAATAGGTGGATTTTTTCCCCGGATGTATACATCTCCCTTGTGTGGCTGGGGAAGAAAGGAAAATTGTAAAAGGACGCATGGACAGTCAACAGAAATAGATTGCATTGCGGATACGATGATGTACTGTTGATAGATTGCTTTCCTTTTTAAACTCGTAGGGATATTGACCGTCGTCTGGTTTGTGACCATCTAATCTTCTTTTGTGAGAAATTACGATCTCTCTTGAGGAAATGTACAAATGTACTCTTGTAATCCAGACTTTTTTCGGATAGATATATAAGTCAAAAAATAAGAGTCACATGCCTTCATTTTTTCTCGGATGGACAAAGTCGAGACATTCCAGAGTCCGAATTTTTCAGATTGAATTTTACGTATATTTTTTCTTCTCTCTTCAGATTCTCTCTAGTATTTTGTGGTTTGCATGGAATTGAATTGGATTCTACTACTAGTGGGTGGGGTACTCTCACTACGGAATGAGATTAGATTTGATATTATCTTTTCCAAGAAGAGGATGGCATGCGACCAAAGAATGTCCAATAAAATCTATAAGATCTACCAATGTCATTGATGAGATTTTGCCGTTATGACGCGAATCCTTGGGCATATTATATTATACTAGTTGTACGTTCGGTTAGGATTTAGAATGCCTTCAAGAAGGAGTATTGAGCAAACTCAAGTATTTTGGAAATTCTGAGTATTTTAATATTAAAATGGTGCATAGCTATTTCTACCCTGTTGAGATTGTGTCTTACGAGACGATCACACGAAACTTGCTAATATAGACATTTTCCCGGAGGAATTTCTTTCATTCTATGAATATTACGACTATGACGTGTAATTTTGACTTTTGTGTTACCTCAACTTATAGAGATATCCCATGACTGAAAGTATTTTTATGTGGAGAGAAAATATGTTAACTTTCCCCTGTCACAATTACATGCAACAGCAGACCGACATTTTCAAACTATACTGTTGTTGCTCATGTTGGGAGTGTGGTTGTTTTTAGCTTTTTGATACGAGGTGAAAATACTTATGACTAATTGATTGTTTACTTTTGTTTATTTCAGGTGAGTCAGGTACGTACAAGAAACTTTTTTACTTGATGACATACTGCCAGCTTTTTAAGGAGGAGTTGAACATCCATGCAACATTTTACTTCATGGCTTTACCTACGTTTAATCATCATCATGGAGTTGGGTAAATTATGGGTTACAAACGTGCACTATTGCATTGCATGGTGTTCCGGTGTGATAAAGTAAACACATCGGCTTACAAACTGCTGTGTACTAACAGCCATTGTAGTGCCGAATCGATTTTGTATCATCTGTATGCATTCCACCCATCTCCAGTGGATAACGTTTTATTTTATTTTTAAATATAATTTATTGGCGTTGAGCATATCAACTTTTCCATGAAATTCAAAAATGTCACATAAATGGTGAAAGCAAATGAAACCAACTCGTTTTTCCATTTTATATCCAGCAAATTAATTTGCACTGACTCTACTCATGGGTGATTTTTGGATAGTAAAACCTCGTTACTAAAATTGCCTAGAGGAGTTGCACAACGAATGTAATTTGTAATGAATACGATCCGCTCTATGGGTTTTCACTCTTGGCACTCTGAGGTCGAGCTGTTTACCCATTGTGTGCTTATGAATTACAATAGAGCATCATGTGCCTTGTCATTTTTAGGGATCACATTATTTTTCCATTGATTTGAACGGCTGCCACTACTGTTAATCATTTATTCACACAATGTTACTCGAACATGATTGTTATGCCGGTGGTTAGCTTGATCCGAAACATATTTTCATAACTTGTAATAACTTGTGTATTAATCCTGAATAATGATTTTGTTGCAAGGGCTTAGCCACTCTAAACACCATAGCTCTCTCACCAAAGGGTCATGACAGCGGAGTGAATAACGCAGTGGGATTTGCACTGTGTCGTGTGTGTAATATCTGAACAATGAATTGTGTGATCATGATCATGCATATATTTTGTTCAAGAGAGGGACTCTCTCTTTCCCTGTAACATCATGGACTCAAGTTAGTTACCGCCCATTGTACTTGAAGTATCAATGAGACAACATAACACACATCTCTCATATTCCTATTGACTGAAACAGAGCTCTAGAAAATCATCAAGATGGGAAAAATGGAAAGGTTCCGCTGCTCACATACTTCATTTCATTCAGGCACACCACCACCAACCACTCGTTATCCTTTAATTATCATCATTTTCATATTTAAACGGCCCCAAACTGTGTATTATAATGGGAGTGAGGATTTTTGTCGAAAAAATTTATTAATTTTTTTAAAAGGATAAAATTCTCGCTGTAAAATGCATTGTTTTCAAGGAGAAAAAATCAGGTTTAATATTATTTTTTGAAAAAAAAGTTTAACATGACGCTTGCATGTTAGCGCTGTAAAATTTCAGAGTGAGGAAAATTTCCATGAAAATGCCGAAGTTAATAATTGTGTTGAAGCCGAGTAGGAAGTCACTTGTGCGCACATCTGTGGGAAGGATGCCTGCATTTTTAATGACAGACGGTAATTAATGCTAAGCAGGAATTAACTACGTTCACGCAATGATTCCGATGAAAAAATTGTCCTTTCGTTTGTGCTCACATAACCCATCAAGTCTGCATGTTGATGAGAGAGAGATAGACGGTTAAAGAGATATATTTTTAAGGTCATAAAATAATATTTTAGCAACATGAGCATTTTCCATGCAATGTCTTTGCAAAGGATTTTTATGTTTTTTTGAAAAAAGTCTCCTCTACGCCAGCGTCATGTCGGTAAGGTTCGTGTTTAATGGGCTTTATGTGTGCGTTGCAGAGTCACACAAACGAGAAATTTTTGTCGTTGTCGCTATTGTTGATGATTTTTATAAAGTGTTTGAAATGAGAGGGTTGTGATTGTAGTCGTACTAATGCGTGCTTATCAGTAGGGAATGAGTATCATTTTTATCAAGTGGTAATTAAGTCATCGTCTCATCCATCCTCTGGCTCCCTACACCGTGCACCATTTTTGCATGAACATTACTACTTTTAATTTACGAATATCTACGCACCCTCAACATGAAACGCGATTTAGTTAACTTTCTGCAATTTACTGAATCACACAAGTTGTTCCTTCAGCTTTAAAGTGAACTTGTTGATTTCCACATATTTCTTCTCGTTTATTTTTTCACCCAAAGTTGGAAGAGCTTCTGAGAGTGTTTTGTAACCAGAAAAGATTTATTCGCCAAAATGGATTCATTATTTTGGCGATTGCAGTTTGAGCTTAGTAATCAAATTGAGTTATTGAATGCTGCCAAACGTGGAACTAGTCAGCATCTACCCCGTCCATCGTCATCATCCTCTTTATCTTCGAGACAGGTTGAGTCTCGAAAGATTCCGGACGTAGTAAGTGATTGAGATTAGTTTCCCTATAAAATATTTTTACTACTACTACTACATGCGCTCTTTATACTAAAAAATATTCCCATTTTCGAGATCCTCATCGACCTGTTTATTTTATCAACCGGATTTATCAAATCATTCTAAATTCTGTGGGATGATTGACTCAAGGTCATTTTCCACCTCACAAGGAAAGAATGTTGCATGGCATGAATTAATTTTGAGGAAAGGGAGAGTGTGTGTAAAACTTCACTTTAAATCTAAAAGCCAAGATGCCCTTTCTTGAGCTAATTGAACAAATATTGATTTCTCGAGTTTTTTCCAACGGCTAGGATAGCCCTGTTTAGTGAAACAAGTGAGAATAAAACAGCTTTACGTATTTACAAAGTCAATCCCACACCTTAGCATACATGGAATCATGCTTGTTGTGCAGTTATACATTGTTAAAAGCAAAAAAACTAAACCTGGAAAGTACGTGAATTCTCTCTGGTATTCCTAGAAACCACCACCACACTTAACTAGCTAGTTGATTTACCTCATCTTTATTCAGGTGTAGTCAGTCAAAATCTCCTTAACTTGTGATTTTAATAATAACAATCATCATGCCCCACAAACAACACAACTCATTTTCTCAATAACAAACTTTACTAATAACTAATCCTCGTTCCTTCTCCCTTGAAAAAAATTCCATCCTATGCATGTTTAGCACCCAGCTCGTTCACTATTAATAAGCTTTGCCTTTACGAATCATGCACACCTATTTACATACATGTTTGCAAGAATCCAATGAAGTATACCCGTATAGGAAATCTTATAGGAAAAATGTGGAAAAAAGCGGTTTTCCGTAGTTTTGTTAATCTAGAGATTTTTTAAAGGTTTTCTTTCAGGATTAAAGTGTAGGGGAAAGGGTATCATTAGATTGTCGTACACCTGATTATTTATTATTCATCATTTTGCACTTCGCGTGCAAATTTCCCTTATCCTAACCGGAATGTTGACGGCTGTATGTAGAGTCGGTTAGCCCAGCTATATTTTTCCTTTTTCGGTGGAAATAATAAGGAATCAGAGAGGGAGAGCCTCAGCTCCTACCTACATTTTACCTTAACGAGCCGAGGAGCGGAGCTTTGGGTTAAGTAGAGGCAGTGCGTGAAGTTAAGTGTCGATGTTTACTTTGTTCATACGATATTTCACGTATGGACAAGTAGTTTTTCATTTTTAGGGGGATTATTATTACAAAACCAAAAGCAACTTTGTCTTATGAGCCTGAACAGTTTGTAATTTTAATCCTTAACTGGGCACCAATTAGAGGTGCTTAGGCTAAAAATTTACTTTGGCTTGACAAGCAAAATGCTACTTATCCATTTAGTTGCTATTTGTAATGATAACTCTTCTGCAGAGAGGGAAGGAGGGAGGGAGAGAAGAAAAAAAGATGTTCATTTGCATCTATAAACTTTTCCTCTCTTAAATATCACGCAGAGTGGTAAAAGAGCTCCTTCTCGTCATTTTCTACCTGGCACAATCCACACACTTGCTCTTCAGCCAGTCATGATTGTAGTTTGTGGAATATTATGCATATGAAAAATTGTAGAGAGCTGGAAGATATTAGTTTATATATATATTCAGTGGAGACAAGGTGGAAAACAATAATGGTAGATCCATAATAATAATAATATAACTGCATATAAAGTTCATTATAATGACTAATGAGCCAACTGACCGAGTTGAAACCTAAGTGGGTTTGGAAACAACCCAACGCAAACCAGTTGAGGGATTTTTCCAGTCAAGAGTTTCACTCATTTTCTTCAAGAGGTGAAGTGTAGTGAAGCGAGTTTTTTATGCGTATCATTTACTTGTGTCGAAAAGTAGTTTTTAAATTTTTATGAGTCTCCGCTCATCTTCATTCTTGTTAGAGACTGGATGTTTATGTTGTCCGTAATATATTTTGTATTTAATGTATGCTTATAACCATGCATTTCGTTAAATATTATACTTTTTTAAAAGGTATAAATTTGAATTCTCTCTTAAGCCATGTGTATTTTGCGGGATATTGTAAGGGATATATAGAGTCAAGTATTTTTCTCAGAATATGTATAAAAGTTGAAGACACTGGAGAAAACTTTTAGGTGTATATAAGAAGAAGAAAATAGTGATCAAGTATATTCATAAAATATTGTTGGTAGTTTACCTATAGCATGCTGTGAGAATGACCAGGTGAATTACTCAAAAGTTTATGTGCTTGTATATGAGCTATGGTTGTTTGATAGAGATCTGTCAGGTTGACACGAGCTAGTGATACTCTCCTCACGTTGTTAACCGCTTACGATGTGGATTTCATATCATTAGATTTTATTCCTTAGCCTCTTGACTTTACAATAAGAAATCGCCTTTCACATGTTTTTTTTTACAATTTCCCTTTTGTTTTCTAACGGTTTGAGTTTGAGGTATTCCTTTGGAGATGGATAGAAGGGCAAAGATGAAAAGCTTCTTCTTTTTCATGGGATTTCACAAAGAGAAAAATAGTATTTATTATACATTCGGATTCTCCTCCTGCCGATTTCAGCTTTTGGTATGCTAAACCAGAAGAATCTATTTTACTTGATGAAAATCCGTATACTTCATGGAAACATTGTAAAGACAATCTAGCCAGCTATCAGATCCACCTTAAAGAGATTGAATTACGGATTTGAAATTCTGAGTTACGTACAGCTTGACTGATGTGAGCCATCGGATGATACATTGTTATCCGTTTTGTAGTGAACGACGCTTTTACAAATGGCAGGATGTGTGTAGTGTTTAGTGGATTTTTCTTAAAGTCAGATTCAAGCTTTCGGAAGGATTATTCTATGGTATTTTAAGTATGAACTAAATACTCTAGTGTAAAGAACATTTTTTGAGATGTGAAATAAGAAAAAAAGTAGCGATATAACAGAGAAGGAGAAAAATCCTCGTCACCCACAGCTGTGTGATTTATGACGGTTGGGCGCTGACTGGTTTCGACTACTGGTCTGACTCTGTGAACTCATAACTTTAGATCTAGTGTAGTATGACGGATTTTGAAGCCAAATGAGGAACAAGTTTTCCTATAAATTATATCCGGACGGGTTAGCGTAGTTGGAAAGTGGTGAACGCTTAAATATTTCTTGTGTTAAGCTCGGTTGGAATTTTTTTCAAGTATTTTTTTTGATATCATCACCCCACAGGGATAATGTCTTGCAAGGTTTAATAATAGATAAACTGTATTTAATTACTGATAAACTTTAATGAGTAAAGTAGACAATCCTTCATTACGTGCTCGTAATGACACTTAAGAAGAAGGAGGGATTGTTTCGTGTCTAAATGTAATTCTACAGTTGCCCCAATTCCCATTCTTTCTCTTGCCAAGTGAGAGCGTTGAAGGTGAAGTTGTATGTTTGTTTAAAGCAATGACACTCGCAAACGCAGTGTACATTGTGGGACAGTGAAATGCATGGGAAATCTCTAGAATATATTTATTTCGCTGTTTGCTTGCATGAGAGGTGATTTCAGTATGACAAACGAAAAAACCCGCAACATAACTCTCTTTCAGTGGCGTACTTGCGGTACGTAATTTGGCAATTAGCATTTCAACTGTCTGACCCCCGAACCCTGATTTAAATTTAGCAGCACAAATATATAGTCTCTGCATGTCTCAATGTCTTTTGAATTTTATACGAGTAAGCTATCAAAATGAATTGCTTTCCTCACTGGCGTACATTTTGTGTGTTTTTCTTGGAAGATGGATTGTGATTAAGATGGATCAGAGCGTACATTTTAAAAAGTTCTTTAGCATCCATTGAAATGCATAAATTTGAGTCATTTACCCTGTAATTAAAATGTCAGCTGCCGACAGTACAAGACCTCAGCGGGAGTTGTGCGGATTATTGTTTGACATCATGTAAAAAAAAGTTTAGCATTGCACAAACACACACACAGTCACAAATATATACACACGGGGTCTCAAAGCTTTTTGTACTTTTCCTCTTGTGAAAGGAACAATGTTTAGCTAATTTTGAACAAAATGACGATTGTAATGTATTCAGGAAGTCAATGAAGCGGGTTGCGGATTGCAACATATGTAGGATTTTGCGTCAACCTGCTCTCACATGGAGTGTGCTTTATAGGAGATTACAAAATACGATTTTTGTTATCCCAAGTTGACTAAAGCTTTGTGTGGGAAAGCCAAGTGAATATTAAGTTGAAGCCAAAACTAATGAACTTGCCAACCTGCCATGTTGCTGATTAGATTATGAAAGGATTTTCCTTTGCTTAGAATTTGGCACGCATAATTGCTATTATGTAACCCGATAGCGATACTCCACATGATGTAAGACGTTGATAATCAAATAGGCAGGTATTTGTATTTTAAACATAAATTACATTCGGTGCAGTACCCTTTGCTCAACGAATAAATGTTGTAGCCACACGTTTGGGAAAAAAGTGGGCGCAAGGGGGAGAACTGAAAATAGAGATTTGGTTATGATATTGCGGAAATAAACGGTCGGAATTGTTGTTGGCGTAGAAGACCTGAATGAAATATGGACTGCGCTTTTCTCCTTAAATTGAGTGATAAATGAAACCCTTAATTTGGTCGAATGGATACCGAGTGCACACCATTTTTTATCCTTATCAACGTCCCATGCGTTGAGAGGGAGAGAAAGAGTGAGCTAGCTATTTCCTCTATATACTTTTGTACAAGTCCATCTAAAAATATCTCCACTCTTGCACTGACGCACTCCATACCAGTGTGGAAGTTCACTGATTGTCCTATTTATTAAATGATCATGAGAAGAGTTATTACTGCTGAAATCTCAATGAGCAAGTAGGCACATGCACTTCACACAATAGGGATATTAAAAAGGAGGCAATTTTTTCCAGAAAGGGATTTTAAGCATGGAAAACACATTTCTAATATAATGTGAAATGTGTCTTTGGGCAAGCTCACATATATATGAATATTCCTAATAACACGGAATGACAAGCTGTTTGATAAGAAAAAAGAGGGTAATATCAATTGGATTCGATGACGAAGTTCTCGTTGGATTTTTTGGTTGAACCGATTAAAAAGAGAGATTTATGTAATATTCACTCTATATTGCTGAGATCATGAACGTACAAAGAAAGGGTTGCATGCTCCAGTGGCTTCGAAAAGCCACATTACATACACCATCCAACAGGGCACATAATGCCATGTCAGTCCTCTTTTAAGCACACTGCATTCTATTCTTTTTGCTATTGATAGTCGGTATTATTATTCACTCCATCTCTCTCTCTCTCTTACTTAGTGAGTTGCTTGTTGTTATTATGAGAGCTTGATCCGATCCCGTCTCATGTGTCCTGGGGACACAAATGCAAATTTATTCCCCTTTCCTCTCTGTCTCGTTGTTCGTGTGTGGATTTTACTCACAGGGAAAGAAGTCTGGCGGACAGAAGTAGTGGGATTGTTAGCGTAAATGAGAAGGAGAGCGACGATGAGTGATTATGTCTCTACGAGCGACACTGTTTAGACATGACGCGGTTGGTTTGGATGATTTATCAGGTTGGAAATCAGTACACACATTCATACATTCGTACTTTTACAATAAAACTTTAACTATTTACATGTTGAACAAGGCCACGTTTCATGTACAGCTTAGGTTGTGATTATGTTGATCATTATTACATGTGAACAATGTATATACAAAAAAATCTACTAGAGGAAAAGTGAACGTCATGGTATTTCATTTGGAGAAAGGTATTTTTTCTCCTTTCAACCTTCATATCCTTCCTTACAAAATGCAATAGGGAAAAAAAAGAGTTACATGATATGCGGGTTTTGTTCCTCTTTTCTCTTGGATTACAGGGGAAAAATGCAAGTTTAAAAAAAGTCTTTACCCTTTCCCCTCTTGCGTCACAGCGAGAGCAATATTTCTCCCTCTTTAGTACATAAAACCTTGTGTCGTTTTACTGTCCTCTATTTTCCCTTGTGTACTTTTTTGAATGTCATTCAGTCCTCGAGTTATTGTTCCTTTTGTGATATACTTTTTATTTCCTAAGGATCATGTATTTACCTAGAGATTTTGTTATTTATATTTGAATGGAAAATTCGGGCAACAACAGGAGAACAAAATACGGAGTTGTGCATCATCCCAGGGTTCTCACAACTTTTATGTGACATCATTATCGGAAAATAGAACCCTCTTGTGTGATGATTTTTCCCTAGTATTTTGTGGTATCACTGTTGAGCATGAGTGTAGTATCATGTACAAGGGAAGGGTACTGTTACATCCCGTCTTATTTACAGAACTGAGAACACAACAACAGTCTCCTTTTTCACAAAAAGTTGACAAGTTTGCTTTCCATCATGAGATCAGGATTCAAAGATGATATACATAAACGACCAAGGATAATGGGAGTGTTCGGCTTGTTTTTACAACGTGTCCATTCGAGTGTAGTGGATCGCGTAATTTTTATACATTTTTTTAAAACCAGAGTATAATGCTCGAGGACCATTTGCTTTGATGAAAAAAGGTTAGCAAAAAAATTGAACCTTAGGCAGACGGTGCAGAACGTTCAATACATATGCTTTAGTTGGAAGGGATTCAGTTTTTAAACCCAATGCAAATTTATTTTCTGAACAAATCGTTGACAAAATTGTGAGAATGGGTATTTAGCCGGACAAAATGACAACTCAAATGAGGATCTAAAGAATAAAAGAGGGTTTGCATAGGCGATTACTTCCGCTAATGATTTTCTATTGGACGACTTCCACTGACTCAAGATTCTAATCTGCTAACTATTCTAGGGAGCGGCCGGCGAAGCAGTTGGCCTTTTTTATTTTCCTTAAATCACCCAAATATCTCAGAGTTTTCAGTTATCGCGAGATTAGGGAGCTGTGAATGCGTTGATAAAAAGTCGGATTTTCGTGTGTCGTGTGTGGTTGTACTCTAAACGCAAACAAATGAAGGCAACCGTGGCGCTATACTTTGTGACGAGTTGAAACCCTTAAACAACAAAACATAGAGTATCAGTCAAAATGTGCGTGTCAAGTTGAGTCTCTCTCCGTGCGTTTTTTTTTCTCGAGAAGCAATACTCCAACTCTGATCTACACAAGATGGATGGATATTTCGTGTGGAAGGAAAGGTGAGATGGGGCTGAATAAGTCAAGTGGGACTGAATTGAATAATACTACATGGTAAAAAAGGATTTTCGAGGAAAAGTAGGGAAAAGCGTTTACACTCCAGGCTGACTAAACTTCTCTTCACATGGGGAAATAATGTATCACTTTTTCAACATTTTCTTGTTTGCTTAGACATAATACTTATTTGCTTACACATGTGTTTCACGTATGTATGTACTTGTCACTGTGCACGATACATTGTTTGCATGCAAACGTGATGCATGCAAGTGCGTATAAGTTGAAAACGTGAATATGGGAACGTGTGAGTGACGAGATTTTTTTTCTTCAAAAATTGAAATCCGAGCAGAATGACTTGCCGAGTGGTTGGTAAATTGGATTGCTCTTTGTGATATTGGTCCTTCTGCAGTTGCTCGAGTTGTGAGGAGTTTTTTTTTCTCTTGTGAAATGATATTGGGCTCTGAGCTGCAGTGCACTTGTCTTGAGGTGGGGGAATGAGATAGGGAAAAAAGTTGGACATGGGAAATGACTTTGAATTTTCTCTGATTTCATGTTATAAACATTGGAGTTAAATAGAAATGCTGGAGATATCCATAGTAGTATGAGGACATGGAAGTATATCATTTTTACTGACTGAATGAAGCCGACAAACTGACCCGATGTTTTTTCCAAGTGGTTGTATTAGCGATAAAAAATCTATATCGCATGTTGCCGAGATTTGTGGAAAAAAATTATCAGCCTTGTCTCAATCATTCTCATTTTGCACACATGCCGTACCCTCAATTTTTTTGTACAAATAGTATGTTGCCTCGCCAATGGGTGATTCGGCGAATTGAGAGATAAATAGGTGAACAAGAGTCTTGTTTATAAGATGTGGTATTTTCTTTATACAATCATGATCGTTTTCCTCCCTCGTGCTTGGTGTTTGAGATAAGTTGCGCTTGTGTAGCTTATGATATTTCGTTATGCTCAATAAACTACGACGAATGTATGTTGTAGACTATATTTCTTGGTGAGTTAAACCCAACCGGGCATAACTAACAAATAATATTAGCTATCTGCAGGGGTATCAAGGCTGCAAGACGAAAATACTTGGGAAATAAATAGGCAAGGAATGAGACGACGGAAGTGCAAGGCTTACTTAGAAGGATAGTGTACAGCAGATGTACAGTTTTCACGTTTTATGCAACCAATGTGTTAATATGACTAGGATTTTTGTAAAGTTTTACGAGAAATGTTAATTGTTAACGACGGTTTAATAATGTTTAATATTTTATTAATAACTACTCCCTCTCAGATATTGAGAAAGAAAATGACGGAAACAGTTAAATTTCTGGTGGTAATCACCACCACCCTAGGAGCAATGTGTTTATGTTTTTATAAATCCTCCCCAAACATATCCTAGAATAAGATATTTCAGTGTTACATTTTCAACATCGATATCATGAGAACTTCAATTTTCTCGGAAGCCAGTGATTGTGTACTGCTTAGTTCTAGGGGATAATTCAAATTCTACAATTTCCACTGAATGGCGTGCAATTCATTCAATTCAATGTTGAGCTTAAAAGTCAACTCCCTTTCGACTAAAATGGAATACATTTTTAAAAAGTTAAAAACTCTCCCGAAATTTTGATCATTTTGTCAAATCCATGAAATTATACACTCTATTTATATTTGTTGTCTCTCCACAAAGCATTTTTTCTCATTGACATCTGCCTCCAAAATGTGAATGTATAGATGACTAGAGCTCAAGTGAAATTGCTCACTCAGCGCAAATGACTGGAGCTTTATTGCTTCCAAGCCGTAGCGATGAATACATACTCGTTCGAGAAAATCGCTTTCTTCTTCCCCTTTTTTTCTCTCATGACACAGCTCTTGTATTCTAGACGAATACAGCGGAATTTATGCAATCTTCGAGGAGATAAAGAGACGCTGGCTTATTGTCAGCGTGCATTAAGACGAAAATTATTAGCCTGTGGATCTGTGTCTAATGTGAGTCTGTTGTTGACGGAGTCAATAGCGAAGGCTTTTCTATTTTCTTGATTGTCGTTTTTTTCCTCAATGGCATTACTTCCCTCATGTTTCTCTCTCAATCCTTTCCCTACATATATATAAGAATTTTCAGTTTAATATACACACATTTTGCATTTGAATTCAGGCATGAGGATTTTCCTATTTGCATCTGCTCAGCGTGAAAGAACCACATTACTAATGGGAGAGTGAGCTGAAAATTGTGATTTTGGGAAGGAAAGCAAGTTGCTAATTAACGCTGGGATGAGAGGGCAATATGAAAAAGCCTAGTTTCATTGTGTTCCACGTTTCCGATACAAATGACTCTGTCTTTCTATCTATTTTGACAAAATTTCTTTCTTCCCTCATCCTTCTCCTTCCCTTTTCTGTAAATTTAACTTTTTCCTCGACAACTTTTTAAAGGATCCTACTTCCATCACAGAAATAGCGAGATTACGTCTGTGTGCTGTCTTCCTACTCCCCGTAGAGCATTTTTAAGCTGTCCGCCTTAGAAAATGAAAGTTGTTTGTTGTCATTTCCATTTCGTAAATAACGCAATTGCTCAGAGAAATCCGGAACAAGACACACAAGGCTGGAAAGGACATACGGAACTTTACAACTCTCTCCGCTCCCGTTTCATCATCATATATATAGCTTTACTTCTCGGTTTGAATGTCAAAGTCTCATTTATTTTCCTTCCAAGATGGAATGTATCCTCATGTACTCCTTGTCAAAATCGATAGAGAAATGGACACATGAAAGTCAATAGGGTGGTACGGAAAATCTCCTCTGTTCAGTTTTTACTTTGAGAAAAAAAAACATGTTTACGGGCGTATCCACGTCAGTCAAAGATATCCCATTGCTGTGCCTTCCTTTTCTTCGAGAAGATTTTCAAACTAATAGATTTGAAATGATGTTTCAGCGGGATGCATTCACATTACTTTCCTCTTTTCAACTCTCTGTTGACGGTCAAGAGGCATAAAGAATGAGCTTAACGGAACGGATACAGATCGGAAAAGGAGCAAGTAGCAGTCTAGTAATCAATCCACTGCTGAGATGTATCATTGTTCAAAAAGGATTTTGTTCAGGTTGCTTATTCCTGATGAAGTAATTACAGCATCAATCGTCAGCATCCTTTATGACCATATAACCATTACGCATATGCATTAACAACACTCGAATATTTATTCTTCTAAAAAGTATGGCAATATTTGAGAGAGCCCTATTTTATCTCCATTTCGGCCATAAGCATAAAACCCCACTCGTGAAAATGATTTATGTCAATGTACGCGTGTAAATTGAAAATCAACAAGGTTGTTGACAGGCTCGTTGACTGGAAATGATTTTGTGAAGAAAACAGGAAAATGCTTTTTAAAAACATATCTCCACTCCACTGTCAGTTTTGGGCTAGGCAACTCATGTCGACACAATGCTGTCTGTCGTGTCTTAATAAATTAGGACTAGAGACAGTTGATAGTTCACAAGAAACACCTGACAATTGGTATGGTTATATATTCTTTCGCCCACCATCACAAGCCTACCTGTTTTGGGACAACGTGTAGTCAGCCAGCTTTTTTGAATATCCCCATAAATAACACTTGTTTCTCCATCCTTCCTCCTCTTTTTTTGAAAGCGATGAGCAAATGAATGGTTGTTATTATCATGCTTATATTTTCCTAACTGAGTCTCTTTAAAGAGAAAGAGTTCCATAATGGATTATCTTCTTCTTTTTTGTGTGTGAGAGAGAGACACACACACACAGAACAAAACTCTTTTCCCCCTGAGCTGAATATATCTGAGGCAGTCAGTCAGCAGGTATCAGAGAATGACGAGTCAAGCTGATGATGATGATGATGGCTATTCGCTGGTTTTTCTTCCCAGCCATGCACGGTTTATCGCCATTTATCCTAGTGTAAAGTGGCATGGCGCTGCTCCTCCGATTGCTGCTGGTCCAGTAGATATTACTTCTCGTATAGAAGCTTCTTTTCTGCCATGATGATATGGTGGCTAGGCAAGCTGTGTTGTTGTGTGTGTGGCAGTAAGCTTAATTCGTGTAGTTAAATCCATCAACTGTCTTCATTATACCAACATATCAGGAGAAAACACCTGCCTAGAGATTTTTCCAAAACCTGCCCACAATATTCATTCCCGATGAGGACAGGAGTAGAGAGTACATTATCGTTAGTAAAGAGACTTGCCACCATCACTCAGAATGAGTAGCACATCATCTCACATTTCCATTGAAGGAATATCTACATAAGTATTCTAGTTCAGTCAAGTCCATACATTACCTGTCATAATCCTATTGTTGTGGGGATGCATGAATGCGAGCAATTACTCTTTTCTAGTTTGCTGTTACTTATGGTTTTTTTTCCTACGCGGACTACAAACCATGATTTCATATATATCTCAAGAGTCTGAGCCGTGTTAACTAATCATAAGTGAAGTGATTGTCACGTCACTCTCTTCATTTAACTCTTTTATTCTTTCCCTTCAAGCAGTTTAAGAGTTGTGGGATGAGGATGAGTCGAAGAGGGAGCGGGAGAGGCTGGTTTTTATACTTATTGTTACATTTATCTTTGTAAATTATTGCTCCGCGTGAGCCACATATTTACACATACGGTAGGAGGAGAAGAGAAAAAAGTTATTAGTAATGTACAAGACATAACTTGCTTTTACCATTGTTGGAAGATGATATTGTGTATATGAAACATTTATAATTTCTATTTTTGCCATCACATCACATCATCCTCATAGTTGATTTGAATAGAGTAAGTCGCCGTGTGTGTGTGTGTGTGTGAAGATGCTCATATTTTCGCTCACAGTGGGAAATTTTTCATTTGTAGGATCGAGAACGGAGGCGATTATCGTGGTGATACATCATTTAGTAATGTGGCCCTAAATTAGATGAAGGTGTTGTATACAGTAGTAGGATCCATTCATCATGTAATCCTTTCGGAGAGAATGGGACTTTTAGCCCTTTTTATCACAAGGATGCGTAATACTCAGTAGGACATGCTCAGCATAAATTAGTTTTTTCATAAAATCTCTTTCTCTTCTCTTTTTCTGTTGAACAAGGCGTCAAAAAAAGTTTTCAAGATGAGATGCAACAATGCCTAATTCGTCATTGTTCACAAGGAGGGATTAATAAGCTTTTTATCTCAAGTGGGAGTCCACGCAGGTGATTTGAGATATTCAGGATAGTGAAATGAGTCTCGTTCGTGTGTATATCCCGTTTTTAGTCATTTTTAGCATGATGCCGTGGAAAAGTTTTTGGTATATGCTGGTATTTCCAGAAATTTACGTTACTCAAGTCTTAAGTCTTGTGAGTCTCTAGTTGGGGCTGGATTACGGGAACAAATTGAAAAGGGACTGTGTTGATTTTTCACTTCTATTGTTGCATCCCAATAATGCATGCACATGCACCCAACTTTCATTCACTATTATCCTTAAAGCTCCAGACGATTCATTCACTTTGTGTAAATCTTGATGATCAAAGTGAAAAAAGTAGAGCACTTCACATATTGCGTACTTACCTTTCCTAGTTACTTTTCCGAGTCTCCCAATCCCTAAAACTCATAGGAATAAAATTATCCGGTACTTGGGAATAATGCAGTCTACAAAGTTGCACAGTCATCTTGTTCATTTTATGCAGAACAACGCTCCCCATATGCAACCAAACATCCCTAAAGCAGAGAAATCCCTAGAAAAACGAATTTACTTTTACATTATGTAAAAAAAAGTTTAATTCATGAAATGTTGGAAAGATGTTGTTGTTGATGATGATGATGATGATGAGCTGGTAAATGTGAATACACGCTTTTACATCATGCTCAGGTTACCTCGTTGCAGCCAACTGTTAGTGAATGAAGAAGATTTTTATGTGCATTGTAATAGAATTTTAAGACCTGCTTGCCACATTCATTGTGCGGATGGTACACACGGTTAAATGCACATTTCCACATCTTTTTTTCCTTTCTGTCTCTTTTTCTCCTACCTTACCGAATCTTTGTGGTAGTATTGGTATGTGTTTATTATTATGCATGTAAGCATCCATGTAGCACAACAACATAAACGTTCCTTATGTATATCTGAATATTTTGGGGTAACTTTTGTATGCAAATAACAGAGCGCGCATGGTCTGGGAGCCATAAGGAGCATAAAAGTTGACATTTTCTTGAAAAAACTTGAATAAACAGTCTCATTTCTTCGCAATCATGGCTACAAGTCCCCATAAAAAGGCAATGTATAGAGACATGTATGTCTCCCAAATGCTCATTTACACATTTTAAACTACAGTATAACGAGGTAAAGTGGATCTGAATCGGCAGTTAGTGTCGCCCTTTATTAGACTAGAAGGGGAAAAGAGATAATCTGCTACATGTCGCATCATAAACTTCTCACAGAAAAAAAAAACTTTACAAAGTCAAAGAGAAGAAAAAAATACACAAGGAAGGTCTTTTTCGCTTCTGCCAATGCCAGCAATACACACACACAAAACACCAACACCTTTAGTTTGTCTACCTTTTTTAAGACTATTTTTTCCACATCCCTTTCTGCCTGTAATTTACTTCGTTATCTGATTTCATTCTGACTCCACTGCGACAGGCTTAATGGTGATTTCGTTATTGTTTAATCTACGATATTGCCAAGTCGTATTCTCTAGAAGACCGTCAGACAGTCGTATCTGTTTACTTGGTTATGGGTCTTTTGTGGTTTTTGATGAGGAGTCATCGTATAATTCGCATTGTCTTGGTGGGATCGCTAATCAAGCCATACCAAGCGTAGATATAATGTACCTGGATTTTGAGTGGAAACCGGAGTGATATCATTGTGAACATTGCCTATTAGATGGGTTATGGTTGCACTACACTCCATTCAGGTAAATTCTTTGTGAGGAGGATGTAGGTGTGCAAATTTATGTAATGACAATAGAATGACCATGCCATGCCCATTATGCTAAGGGTTATGGGTGGTTTTATTATTGTGGCAATGAGAGAGGTGTTAGTTATTGTATCACCACTTCAATGAAACTTTACTCTTGTAGAGGACAACGGAAGGGACTGGATTTCTAAAAAAAACTTAATAGAAAAAGGCTAGTTTGCTGACGAAGTTGATGATGTAGTATATAGTGAGGTAGGAGGATGCAGAACAAGGTAGAAAAAATCTGGAGAGGTATATAGGTGTGTGTATACACCAGAAAGTTTCAAAAGATTCACCTGACTCATTCTCGAACAAAACAAGGCAATTGAATGGAAAGGGCTTTGGGATGGGAAACCAATGAAAAAAATAAAAACTGAATGAGCTCATGAGACTGCAATTGTGGTGGTGGAACTGGCATAATTGAAATTGAAACGAGGAACCTTTTTTATTATCGTTTGAAGGGATAAAAGAATGAGTTTGATTTAGAAGGCGGGTTTCTTCCCATCAGGGACAATTCTATAGGAAATGTGTTGGATTAAACATATTTAGTCATATTTCCTTTTTCCGTTCTCTTGGGTATGCATGGATTTTTTAAAGAAAATTATTTTTCTGGCCTTTTTTAAAATTTATATTTTGATGCCAGCAAACGACACCAAAAATTTGGAAAATGTTAATTATCATAAAGCCTCCCGTCACGCCTCACAATTTACACGATGCCACTTTTAATATCTAAATGGGATTTGATTTCGTAATTCTCAAACTCATTTACCCCAACAGTAAGCGAAACAGGTCATATATATAAATATATCTCTGCTTAAAACATTTTCGTTTCCCTCTAGATGTAGCTCAAGCAACTTGTACTTCTCTTTTATTGCACTCATAAAATTTCCAATTAAATTTACGATAGCTTTAATGTCTAAATTATAAAGTAAAGTCTCTCACAGCGCCAGCCTAATGTTTTTATCTCGTTAGATCAATTCTCACTTTGTACCCATATGCATAGAGAGAACAAGGAGGAAAAAACTAGAAAGACATACATGCCATTGGGCATAACATTAAAAACTTTTAAACAACTAGCCGTTTACATACAAAAGACATAATTTCTTTAAGAACCATTCCGATTTTTCCTTCTCTTATTAACTCACTCTATACTTCAGTAACTGATCGCCTGTTGCTTAAGTTTTACTTTAGTTTCTACGTGGGCATATATTTCAACCAAGTAGATTTTTTCTTCTCAAACTCGAACGAACTGCAAAACTTTTTGAGAAAAAAAGTTTCTCTTCCCTGTTTCAAAACTAGGAGAAAAAGATCAGAGACGGAGAGAAGGAAAATATCTCCCTTGAGAAGGGAAGGGAAAAAAGAGAAGCTCCATAATAAACTTTAAAATGCTGATGGAAACAAGGAAGGTACACGTATAAAGTAGCAAGAGCAAGCATAATATTTTGGATAAAACCGTTTTGCTCTCTGCCGAGAATATTTTTTTCTCGTGTAGACCTTGTCAATGCTCTCTTGTTTGTGAAAACGGTGTCTTTTTGGAAAATACGATAATGACTCTAGTACGAGAGTCATAATTCCCGATAAAAACGTCACATAAAAGCAATTAAAGGCGAAAAATTCTTGAAACCGATCCCGAAACGAATGATACGACCTACCTAAACAATATTATATGGGATGTCATTGGGTTTGGTTTTTGTATCCTATCACACAAGAGTGGGATCGCTGTGGAGGTTCGTTTTTAGTCTTGTCGGCCCATAAGCGCCGTTTGTCGTAATGCTTATGTGTGTAAGCTAACCAGGATGAATGACTGTTGAGGTGAAATGTTTAGGAAAGGGTTGCACTCTGGTTGTAAACGACGTAATAAATACGAATGTCACACTAGTTGCTTATCACCTTTGGGCTTTTTTTTGCTTTGCTGTGGATTCTTCTCTCGGCATGGTTTATGTATACAAAATATTATGTACCATGGTCGTAGGTGTATAAAGGTATGTATTGACATGATATAGTAGAAACGATGATTCAGTCAAACTTACACCTTTTCACACTATAGCTGAGGCTTCACACTCCGATCTGAATTCTTTGTCGTCGGAGGATTCCTTCTGTATTGGAATTTTAAATGGTTTCACAGGAATTTGACAAAGTTGTCTTGCGACAGCTCTCACAGTGTGAGGTTTCTTGCGAAAAAGTGTGCATTTTTGAAGACATAATTTACCGTCAAGCTTTGTGCATACGTGAAAGTAAAGATGTCAAAGTGCTTGCCTTTCTCGTGATAGGGGTGAGCCTTGTAACTTAAAACGTTCTGAAATGAGAATGAGAAAACTCATTGGGAGCAATTAACCAAACATCGTTTCGTAAATAGAGAGATTTTCTTGTATCTTGAGTTTCCAAAGTGGAGAACATTTTTCCTCTCAATATCATCAAAAGTGAGAAACCAAGTAGTGCAATTAAGATAAGAATCGGTCATTCACCATTCACATCCAGTGGTTCATTTGGACAGGACAATTTTTCCTCTGAAAATATATATAATATACTTTCAATAAAAGTCTTAACATCTCTTCTGTAGTCCGTTTTAGTGTCATTTACAGTTTCGTCATGTTCTTATTTTTATGCCTTTTCTACTCCCGAGATCGTCAACCGTGTTCCTAGTGTAATTATTTTGGGTGGTTTCCTCCACTCTCCTTTTCTAGTCCCCTATTCTCCGATGGCTATTAAAGTCCATACAAGCATAAAAGTGGATGAACAAGTTGAGGATTTTTACAACTGGATGCTACTGGTATGGCTAAACTACACTTGAATAATCTTAAATCACATAAGTGAACTGCTGGAGAGAGAAGAAAAGCTATTTTTCTTTATTCAGGAGGGATGCACTCTGGTCATTATACTATTTACATCCTTGACTATACGACTTAGCACACTTCATACTTCACGCACAGCATGTCGCACTATTTTTTCAGGACTGGACAAGTAGTAAAAGAAACAGTAGTAGATAAACCATTCAGCCATTTATTTGCTATTCACAGTCATTCTCTCGAGTGGGTGAGAAGAAGGTAGGAAAAGAGGGAGTACGAATTTGGTCACTTTTCCAAACAGTTTGAAAAATATACAAGAAGAGTAAACAAATGTTAAAGCCCTTCTTCATTTATTCACGGCAGGAAACAAGCTCCTAAAAGACTTGTGCCACTAAAAGTCGTTAAAACAAAACGGTCTTCATGCATTTGTGGACAGCTACCACCTCACCCATTATCTATGGCTGCAGAACTGTGCAAATAAAATAGGTTTTTAATGGTCCTTAAGGGTTTGGAATAGATTAAGATAAAAAAACAGGGAGAGGGAGAAAGAGGAAAAGACAGGTTTAATGAGTATCATCTAGTAAATGTCGACATAAGCTATGTGCTTCACTCACTTGAGAAGAAAATGGTTTTATTGCTGATGATAATAACGCTGACAAGTCTAGGATAACAGGTTACTTGAGCCTTCCTCACTGGTAGCTCCTTAATGCCTATTTGTATTCTGTAATCTTTTCATTACTTCACTTTTGTCGACATTGTAGTCATCATCACATCTCGTAGATAAATATATGTGAAGTAATTTCTTGTGGTTTTCTTCTTCTCAAAAAAATACATACTGACAGGCTTACCAAAGTAAGCTGCTCATCATGCCTGCTCATGCGTTATGTAAGTTCACTTTTTACGAGTAAAGCTCAGATCGGAGTATTTTTTTTATCAATGTAGAAAACATTTATACATCTTGATGAGTTGTTTCCTGAGAGTAAAAATTAAGACCTATCACCTTTTAGAGAGGAATTATCTTGAAAGAAGAAGAAAAAATGTTTGCTAATGCTCTACACACTTTTTTTAGCATGTAAAGTGCGCTTTCAAGTGAGCCTTTACGTTTTACTCAATTTGTAAGCTTCTTGAGGAGGATGGGGCAAGAGTAATTTTTTATGGAGTAGTATGTGTAGTCTGAATTATTACGACTTTTCCCTCTTTATCAGCAGTAGAGATGAAGAGGGCATGTATGAGCTTTTGGGTTGGATGTTTTTTTGGGGGAAAATGTTTAAATTCAAGCGGACATGTTGCATTTTGATAGTAGCGAAAATGATTTATATCTAAAGTTCACGCTTGACAGCTTGAGGCAGAGCAAAGAGGTAAAGACCAAGTGAGATATCCGTATAAAGGGGATGACGTACTGCGTGGTGAATTTTTATTGGAGGAATAATAGAAAACGTCATGATTATCTCAAAAAAAGTTTTCACTTTTGAGAGTTAAAAGACTCCCTCGAATTCGGCTTCATTTAGAGAGTAAGAGGAACTTTGGAGTAAAAAAAATTGGAAAATGCCAAGAGATTTTTTTTTCTATTTTATACAAAGAAGGGAAACCATGTTAGAATGTTAGAGTGATTGTTGGTGGTGAAACAACTCGTCGAGAAGTTTACCATGAATAGAGTTGAATAATATTGTTGAGTTGTTTTGATGGAAAAAAATTCAAAAGTTTTTTTTATAAACAAGACATGAGAAGAGTAGGTGTGATAATGTGTGCATGAAATAATGAAAAATATATCCAGTTGTGATAACACTCGTACAAATGTCTTTCATTCTTGACCTTTTGACACAACCAGGTTTGGTTGATGTTTAAAAAAGCCGGTGTAATTTTTGGGGCGTCTGGCACATGTCATTTTCCCAGCTGGCTCTAGTCATCTGTCCAAACTTTACGATTTATTGGCTTTTTAATCAGTTTCAAACGTTGAGCTGAACTTTATACAAAACTTTTTTGCACCGTTCTGACTTTCTTGTCAGAGGATGTATGGTCATCATCATCATCCCTTTTAAAAGAACAAGAGAAAGGTACGCTTTGCTCATTTCATGTTATTTTTTAGGAAAAAAAATGTCTAAAAAAATGTGCAAACCTCCATGTTAAAATACGTCAACCTTGTTGAAAAAACTAGTGTTACGTGTGTTTCGCGTTGTGTAATAACATTACATGTATTTTCCTTGAAATGTGGCAATTCATTGTGAGTGAAGAGACATTTTTTAATAACGAAAGTATTCCACAACCATTTTTTTTCTTTCATGTTTGTACACACACACACGCTACCCCTCCTTCCTAGATCAAATATATGAGGTGGATATATATATTTTTTATAGAGGTAGTGGTGGTAGTCCTTCTTCTTGAATAATAAGTTCACGTCAGGAATGATTTCTTTCGGGGAATGTTTTCAATTCCTTTGGGATCCCTCCATGTTTCGCATACATTCTATCTCGTCGTAGAAAACCCATGGTATTCTCTTTTCTCTCTGACTCTCCCTCTCCGAAGCTCCGCTAGCACTAGGTTATGCACATATTTTACCATATCATAACGAAAGAGAGGAGTTTTTGGTATTTGTTGAAAGTTGAGGAAAACACTCATTCAGCTGTTGTTGGGTTCGATGAAGCTATTTGGCAAGTTTAATGTGGATTTCGGAGCTATGGCAACCTTTGATGTTTTACCGAAGTCCATTTTCTATCCCTGTTTTATACACAGCAGACGGGAGCAGACAGCGAGTTCTCTGTCGTTCTTGGATTTCTCTCTATCCTCTTTTTTTGCAATCCAATAAAAACCCTTTTTCATATAAAATACAGGAGGGAATAGACTGGGCATACCATCTGGCGAAGCTAGCGGTTTACTTACTTTACCAATATAAAGAGAGATTTTTTTTTAAATACTTTTCTTCAAATTTTGTAGTGTTTATGTAGTTTGATGCATGACACTACACCTTTTTTTACAATTATGCTTAATATTCGCCTGTCGACTTCTATAGGATCTATCACGATGATTGAGTTATAATGCTTTTTCAAAATAACATTGCGACGTTCAACCAAGCATTTTTTGTCATTTTGTGTACGAAGAAAAAGTAAGCACAATATGAAAGCTCTCCTTTATCTGGAACTTTCTCTTTTTTGATCAAGTTTCCCCAACCACCCTTCCAAGTATGACACGAAGTTTCCCAAATTTTTACATGAAGTGCTCGAGCTCACTCACAATACCAGAATAAAATTGTAGTTTGAATAGTAGTTATTTTTTTATAACTGTGACGCTGGCCATGTTGACAAGAAATATTTATCCGAAGAGCTCCAGCCTTTTTCTCTGTTTGACTCTCCACGAGTACAGGAGCCCAGCCCTTCATTCAGTTTGATATTTGTGATGCCTTTGAATTTAGTCTATGATCTTTATTCTTCTAGCATGGATGCACATTGGTCAAAGGGATTCACAACTTGTATTTGTTCATCTTATACACCCAGGCAGGGAACTTGTCTTCTGACGGAATTACATGTTCCTCTGGATAATGTAAATATAACAGTATTCAAATAGGCTACCCCATCCTCATTCGGGATCTACCTCCTTTTTCTCCTCCTCTTCAGCAATAACACGATTGCAAATGTGAAAGACCATGTTTTTGACAATAGGCTGTCGTAAAATAACTTTGTGTGAACTGTCAAGTGTGAAATATGAAATGAATGTTGCATCGAAAGTAGGCTTGAGCGAGCTAAATCAAAAAGAAAAGGCATGACCCTGGAATTTTGAATTTGTATACATGCCTATCTTATTTTTTCCTCTGACAGACAAGGAAAAATATGTTTATAGATAGAAACTTTTCCTACATGTTTAGAAAGTCAACTACATACACATACACACACACTCAGAACAGAAAACGCAATTCCGGCAGGGGATATGAATATTAGACTTTTTCCTTTTCTGTTTTTGACATGAAAATTTGTCTTTCAAAATTCTGCAAACGGAAAGTAGACAAGGGCTTTCTCTTTATTCAAATTCTTTAAGATGCGTGTTCTCTCATGGAGCGCTTTCATGTTCAGTGAGCTGGAAAAATAAGTAGTGGTTTGAGCAAGTTAATTCCGAGGTGAGGACAGCTGTAGTTACTCGATTCAAAAAAGAGAGCCACATACTCAAAGTTATTCGTGGAAGGGAGGAAAAAAACTTTTTTTTTCAAAATGGAGAGTTGATTTATGCGTTCCGTATAGTCTCTCTCCGCTCCAGAGACTGTTGTGCGTGATGAACACCTTGAGCGTTTTTATTCACAAGTTGAATTCCGTGTCTACATGCTTTGTCCAATGCTCTCATTGGGTAAGTTTCAAAACATAGGAATTGTCGTAATATGCAAATCATTGTTTTAAAGTTTCATGATTACCAATCACCATCGGGAGGAAAAAATTCCTGTTTATATTTCCCTTTTGCGTGAAACACGTCATCTAAATATCCTTTACCTTGTGTGTGTCCAGTAGGGAAAAAAATCACGAAGCGTTGATAACCGATTATTCACGCTTCATTACCTCTGAATTTTTCACAGACGAGAAAAAGGAAACAAAAAAACTTCCGATTATCCTTGCGGTGAGAAGTATTCACTTGCGTATTTGTATTGTTGAGTAAACACAAGTTTTCCTCTCTTGAAGAAAAAACTGTTGATGTATTAAGTTTACATTAGAGTTTTGATCAGGAAGGAAAAGTGGATGGCCACAGGGAAGGAAAGCGTTCTAGTAAATTGCTTGAGTTGTTGAGAAGTGAAACCGGACTGTAAGTTGCTTTTTCAAGGTAGACAAAATACACAAGTGGGGTGGTAGGGTGCTTGTAGGCATGAAAAAAGATTTCCTTGATGATGGTTCACTCTCTGTCTTCTTATTTTTCCCCTTCTTTGTTCAGAGTGGAAAGTTTTTTCCCTTGAAAGGAGTAAACTGCGAGAATTAGAATGAAAGACTTGTACAATTTTTTGTAAGTAGGGACGGAATTAGAATGTAAATATTTGCTAATCATCCAAATCTTTTGAATCTTTTTTTCTTCTAGGGAAATTGAATTGAAAGCTTGCTCTTGAGTTTTGAGTGTTTATATTAAAATCAAGTAGTGTCTATTCATTCCAACGGAAGACATTTTTGGGTAAAAAAGGAAACGTTTCTCAGTTAATTTCTTTCACTTTCTAAAACAGAGGTTTTACCCTTCAGTGAAAGCTTTTTGCTAGGTACCGTCTACGGAATGGGGGAATTCTATAAACCTGAAAAAGTTGAAGATTTCCCAAGAGGAAAATGTCGAGTTTTCAAATAAAAGCAACTCATCTACAGCAAGAAAAGGAAAACAAACAATTTTTTTCCTAATGAGTTCATAAGGTACATTGGTATGAAGAAATGAGTCAAATTTTCTTCAAGAAATCAATATTTACAATGCAGATCACCAAATACAAATGTATATTTTAGCGTTGAGTACTGAATGCAAGTAGAATACGTAAATCATGTGCATTTCCCTGCATTTCGTCCATCCATTCACATTTTTATTATGAAGTTGACAACCTTCACTTCAATATTCTCAATCATGCTATAAAAAAAGTGTTCGTTCGAATGCACTTGTGATTGCAAATGATTTAGCTATCCACATTCATAATATTTTATCCACATCATTTTCGTGATGAAAGAGCTCAAGTAGGAAGGAGTAAGCGGATGGATGAGTTGTGTTTGAGGAAAGTTGAAAGCATAAAAAAATTCCTTTCTCTCTCACTCTCCTCCGCTGATATTTCATTCTCATATATATAGGGGCACGCGCCGGAGTTGTAGCAAATCAGATTGGGACGCCTGAGACCAGAGGCACCGCCTTTGATCTTTTGCCGACAGTCGCTTTTGCCGAGTTCTCTCTACCATAACTATTCCCTTGCTCTTCCTACTACCACTATTACTCCTCTCTTTTCCCATGTCCCTCTCTCGTTTGCTCCTCTTTTCTCTCTTATTTCTTCATAAAATATATTCCGTAGAAAAACCCTATTAAATAATCTCCCTTTACCCGACAACTCCCGAATCTAAGGTCGAATCACAAATCGCTCTTGTTTTTTTTATTTTTTTAAAAATGTATATGGAGTCATCTCTCCCTCTCTTTTTATTCTAAAGGATCAGATACATTTATGCAGATATGTAAACAGAAAGAGAGACTCAGATAGTTTTCCCATCTTTTAGAGAGATCCCGGGATGCATAATACATTTGCATTCATGGACATCCAAAAGTTGAACAAAATGTCTCGGTGGTGCAAGTACTACAAACAGAGTGCAAGTGGATAAAACTTGTTACCGGTTTCACGGACGGTGCTTTCCCCTTTGGGCCTTCGTCTCATTCCCTCCTTTTTCCCTTGAAGTTTAGCCGCCTATAATGATTGCATTTCTAACTGAGCATCTATCCCCTTCTCTATAAAAGCATCTTTTGTGACGATCATCATGATGACACTTGCCAAAAACAGTGACACGCCATATCCCGCTTTTCTAATGAGTTGGGTTGTCTACTGGACTAAAAAATATTTTCCAGAGCTTCTCTCTCTCTCCACTATCATCGCATCGCATGACCATGACAAAATGAAGTTTATTGTGTATTTTATTTTACTTTTTTTACTCAAGTCAATATCCCTCCGTGTAAGCAAAAAAATTGTCGTTACACGAGACATGAGCATTGTTCAACGAGAGCAGTTTGAACTGTGTGTGTGTTTTTTTCTCGTTTTCTCTCTCTCTCCTTTCTTTGATCTTCAGCGTAAGAAAACGTTTTTGAGAGTATTGACACGAAAATCGTGCGTGATTTAGCTGTAGGGAGCTCTTGTATAACCTCGTGCACGAGAAAGAAATTCCTTTCCTTTAAAAATTCGAAACAAACTCTCATACATAATAATATCATATGCATAAACTTGGGAAGAAAAAGTGGCATTTTTATGTTGTCCCAAAATTGGAATTTTTTGATAAGAATCGTAAGGGATAAATTACAAGATTCTCATATGATCTTGTATAGCTCCTCCAATTTTTTTCTTCACAGAATGATGATATTGTTCATGTTGATGAGTTAACATGGTCTATTCGAAATTACGAAGAGAGTGTATAGTTGGAAAAACATCACACAATCTTACTATACATGTATCACTTCCCTTCTCGTTTAGATCCCACTTATCCCCACTATATGTGGTCTTGTATAGCTCCTCCAATTTTTTTTCTTCACAGAATGATGATATTGTTCATGTTGATGAGTTAACATGGTCTATTCGAAATTACGAAGAGAGCGTATAGTTGGAAAAACATCACACAATCTTACTATACATGTATCACTTCCCTTCTCGTTTAGATCCCACTTATCCCCACTACCTTGTCACTGATAGTGTTTGCAACGGCACGTTAGTCTTTTTGATGGGAATGCCGTCGTCGCTCTTATATACTTTAAACTTTATAAGGATATGTTGTTCTTTCCTCTCTCCAAGTGAATATTTCATTTCTCTCTGAGTATAATGATCAGCTTCCACAATACATCTTTGTCTTTTTCTCGTATGAAATTTTCCTCTCTATGAGAAGCTCATGTGCGATATTATATATATGCCTAAACGTGCCAGTCTTGAGTCTCCAATGTATTTTCAAGTAATGCAATAATGTCTACTACTCTTTCTTGGTGCTAGTCTTCCTCGTTGGTAGACGCGGACCGTTCCTTAAGCAAATATAATCATAGTCACCGTCAAATTTTAAATTGAAATGAGGGAATTCCCCTTCTCTCTCCTCATCCTCTATCATTTTCTCCATCCTGGGATTGGATGGAATTGTAAATGTAGATGATTTTTTTGTCCTGAGAATCATCTCATTCACTGGGAAAAGACTGTAGGGATGGTGAGAGATGATGAGAAAATGTTAAACTTGAATAGACTCTATAAACCCTCATGCAGAGATAGATACATGTGCAGATGTAGACATCACCTATTCACTGAATTTAATCTATGAAAAATAATGAGAAATGAGCATTTGCTCGAGAATCTTTGTGAAATTGAGAAAGACAGTTGAATACGAAGAATTTTCCTTTTGTCTTTAGAAGAATATATAAAAAAAAGGTTGTTGAGCACAAAGGGAAGTGAAATGAGAGGAGGAGGGAAATGATGAAATTTATCTGTTTCGTAGACATAACGAGAGAGAGAGAGAGAGAGATCAAATCATTTAATTTCATTCCAAAGGCAAGCTAAGTTTCTTCAGGATTCATAAATAAGTCATACGGTGCTAAAAGTGTTTGATGTCAGGGTGCGATAGGAGTTTTAGAAATTCAATGAGCAATAATACACACACACTCGTGCAGCATTAGATTTGTGAGTGAAGGAAACTGCGTGACAATTGGCATAAATATGAATAGCAGTAAAAGGTAACAGAGCATTTTATGTGAAGAGCGAGTTGATATTGAGAGCCATTGGCTTCATAAGGAATGACAGTAGCAGCTGTCATGATAGTGACCTGATAAGAGTTTTCCAACCCACCTTGTCCTTTCATAAACAGACAATGATTCTAATGTCACTGATACTGACATAAGGACTGGGTACGTTTTCCTCGATGAAACACACATACATCGATGGCTGAGAAAGTTTTATATGTATGAAAACCTCGAGGCTACTCATCTTTCTCAGTTTTACATCTATTCAAACTAGCAGAGTGAGTCCGCAACTTACGACATCTTTTACAGTCATCAAATCAAGGGACGAAATGTGGACATGTTTTGAAAGTTGTTATCATTTGAGTGCTTATCAACAACAATATTTATAACGAACTTTGCTTGAAGAGAGAAAGAGAGTAGGGGTACGTTTATGAAAAGTTCATGTAATATTGTAATATGTTTGTTGTCAAACTAGAATCTTTTTCTCTCTCTCTTTAGGTTATTGGAGTATTATTAGCTTGCATGCATACTCTTTTCTGTGTAATATGAAGTAGTACATTAAATGTGGATCAAAAATCCAAAAATGGGACATTGAGAACAGAAGGCACACTCTGACAATTTTTCATCTGAGATAAAATCTTTTTTTACATCTCTCGCTCTCGCTCTCCACTAAGCCATCTTATGTGTAAAAGCTGAGCTTGTGATATGGTCGGCTCCCTTTCGTAATCACTTAAGCATCTCAATCATGTTTGACATTTGCATCTGTACACAAGAGCATATAAAAACGCTCCCATTCATTCATCCATTGAAAGGAGTAATGGAACAAGGAAAGCTGCCTCTTATCCAATAGCTCAATACAAGAGTATTTACATGGCTAATAAATAACTACTTGTTATACGTCATGCATTACGACAATAAAATCTGTATAGAAAAACTGCATCCCTCTTGATTGTTATTCTGATTACAATGTTTTGCAGCATTTTTTTCCTACTGACTTACAACTTCCCATTGAATAGCTTCAAATTCCCCCAGAAGTGAACAGTGATCATTAGATGGGTTGAGTGGAGTCCACTCCAAGAGTTGATTACTATTTTCGTTTAAAAGGATTGCCTCTTTTCCCTGCAACAACCACTATTGTTGGCAATATCATTAGCTCCGTCCATTTGTACATATGTCTAATTCGGGATCAACAAAGAATCTGTCCATTAGGGAGAGTTTCACGAGCCCTTATTGTACAACTGCTTTTTATCATTCAGTCTTGTACACTAGTCAAAAGGGAATGTGTGATTTTGTCCTCATCCATAGGGTACATCCAAATGCTTCTTGATGATTATCGTTAGTTTTTACATTGAAAAAAAACGGTGAATTTCACTAAAAGATTTTTATCTCACTTTGGCAGCAGAGGGCAATTATGGCACATTTCAAGAATTAAGATTTTACTCAAGGATTATTATCCGATATTTGGGCTTGAATTCAGAATGTGATTTCAGGAAAACACGTTTGTATATGTGCATGTTTAGTTGCATAAGCTAAAACTCGGAATTTCTCATAACCACAAGAAACGTCGGCCAGAATGCTACGTGGAAATGTCGAAACAAGCCGTGTTTTCTTTTGTGAAACAAAATAGAATAAAAATGGCAAGAAATGCCAATAAAATGTAAAACTGTTTGTTTCTGTTTTTGAAATGTCAAAGTTCCTTTCCCTTTGTCATTCCCAAACGCTTTTTTCCCTTTAAAACATAAAAAGCTGACCTCACTTGTCCACACGGCGGGCCTGGCAATGGGAACTTTAGAAACATTTTTCTTTCGCGTAAATATCAAATGAAAAATAGTGTAAAAAAAACTCTTTTCCCCCTGAAATTGCATGTTGCACACGGAAATCTCCCAGCATCTGGTGCTGCCACGTGGAAAATATGTATTTCACCATGTTTTCCATTTCTTCAACGTATTTATCCTCCTGTCTATTCCACCAGCGTTCTGGTAATCGTCGATGTAGAATATTTTTTTTTGTTTTTCCTTCTTCCTGCCAAACTCGGGTAAAACTGATATCACAGTACATTCACCAAGATATTCCAAATATAGAGGATCCCTGTGAAAGCAAAAGTATTTATTTGAAGCGTTATCGTTATTGAGAAAATCCAAAAGAAAAACTCTTTTCGGGCTGAAAGTGATCTACTACTTGGATGTTAGCAAGTTATACCCATCTTCTCCATCTATATGTGTGCTTGATCGGCTAGAAAATTTTGATGATGAAACTTAGGGCGCTTGTCAAAAGCAGAGGAGAGACGAGGACGCTTCCCTCTGCTTGTAACACATCACTAGTTTATTATGTTATGGCATGGTATGATGTGTGCTCTTGTATGAAAACGATGATGATCTTGACAGAGCGGCATTTTCCACGAATAATTCCCTTTTACAAACTTTCCTACAATTTAAATGTACATCGACATGATCGATCAGTTTCATGTATGGTAGTGACGGTATCCACCTTCCAAAACATTCGTTCAATTGCAAATATTTTTTCACAAGAAAAGAAAGCAATTTTTCCTATTTTGCGAATCATTATTCCGTCCTATTTTTAGTGGTAAGCAAACTATAAAAAAACGTTTTCCTCCGCAATCACAAAAAGAGAAACTTCTCTCCGTGAAATCATACTTTCCCTTGCGTCAGTTTTAATTGGTTGTTTACATCATAGCGTTACACAGCTTGGGTTAAAAAAACGTAGAAACCATTTGGAAAGGATTTTTCTCTCTCTTCTTCATGAGAACTCCACATTCTTCCACTGGAAGAGATAAAGATGAGTAATGATTTTTTTCTACAAGAGAAATCCTTCCTTGTAACGGCGCACATCTCTCGTTTTCATCATCATCAGGTTTTCTTCGTCCTTGTCGGTTGGTTAACTCAAACCTGACGGGTTTCAGGTCTTGGAGTTGCCGGTCTGATGGAAATTGCTGGTTTGATTTAATTCAGCCTGAGCTGATTCCTATAGCATCCCTGCTTCCCAAACTGTATCCAGTAAAGTTTCTTTATAACTTTTATATGGTTACATATGGGTGCCAGAAGAAGAAGAAGAAGAAGCTCCATCTGAATACTCAAATAGACATTGTGATAAGTACAGATGAAGTTTTTCAATCTCCCTCGACTTCCCCACTATACCCCAGAGTATATGCAGAAAATCCACATAAGAGTTTATAGAGAGACCTAGATCCAAAAACTCTGAGGGATTCCTTAGAGCTTGCGAGCGCAGAAAATGACGTGATGCACTCGAGAAAGCATTCGACCGTATGGTTTTCGCTAATGGTAATCGTTCTCTTCTTAGAAAATACTCTAAATACATGTATATATATACGGAAAGAACCCTGTAGGTAATACCCTCCAGCTTGAAACTTCCCATTCTCTAGTATCTACCAAGTTCCCGGTTCATTCGTGTATGCCTTCTTATTCCCCTTTTCGATAATGACTGAAGGGAGGTCTAATTCTTGCAGAAAATAAGTTACAAGATTCGTCTAGATTTTTAGATGAGCTGCTCAAGCAGAACTTTTTCTAAATTATCTTGATACCAGTGAATCATTTGAAAATGACGGGGAGAGAAAGATACGAATAAAGCTTTGTCGATATTTGGACGAAAAGAACAAATCATGGCTTTTCGGGCTTCTTCCTCCACAACAGTTGCGTTATTAGCTTAGAACGAGTAGGGAATGGGATTGGAAGAGAAACCCATCTTGCAATATTTATAACTAAAAGTTTTCTCTCCTTTTTCCTATTCAGTCAACAGAGAAAAAGGGAGGATTTTCACAATGCCCAAGAAAAGAATATGTGTAACAGTTGGAAGAAAAAGTACCACTATATATCCTTTAAATATCCTTTTCTCTTCTCATTTTTGAATAGAACAGGCTTTAGAGTTTTTTCCTTAAATTCTACTAATACACCCTAGCTCACCCTCTATCTCTTCATGGGCAATACAGAGAAAGGGGAAAGACGTACAGAAAATATACTTTCACCATTTCTCTCCATCTTTACAACATTTCGCATACACATGCTCCCTCTCACTAGGAAGCTTGTATCTTCAAGTGAATAATTTGAGTTCAATTATGCGATGATTCATTCATTCCGGTAGTAGACATTGTGAACCACTTTTGTATTCAAGAAAGGCTCCCCGGATGAATAAAAAAAACTTGTCCATTGGCATCCCGGTGGATGCACAACTGACGCATATATTATACATATCTTAACTTATCCCTGAATATTCATACACTTGAAATGTCAAATGGTAACAATGCAGAGAATATTATTTAAAAGAGAGAACCGTGTTGAGGAAAGCCTTGAGGGTTTTTAAAACGAGTAAGAAGAGTAGTCAGTGTATTATTATGATTTTCGTGATAGTAACACTACAAACCATATAATTCCCTAGCTTACCCCTTTAATTCACATCGTGATCACGATTGGATAAGTAGGCATAATTTCCGGGCCCAACTAGATGATGATGTGGGGAAGGGTTGGGAAGTTACATTCATTCATATTTATCCTCTCCTTCCAACGGAAACATGTGTATTTTAATAATGATGCTGTTTGCATTCATTCAACTTGCTACAACTTGGATGACATATGGATTTCATAGAGAGAGGACCCCACTTGGAGCTTCCAAGTTGGCAAATTAGGAGCACTAATGGATAAAGTTATGATATTAGTCTCACTCTTTCTCTCTCTGAGTATATTCCAGCATTTGGCTCCATTGTGTGTCATCATCTTTTCCAAGAGTTGTTGAGAGATGCGAACTGCAAGTTTAATGTTAGCATGAAGGGTTAAGTGGATATAAGTGGTTGATTATTTACTGTTACTAGTGTGCCTCTAGCTTAACAAGATCTCATAGTCGTTTCCATCCATATGGGCTTGATTTCATCATTAGCTATAAAAAAGAGTTATATATAGGGCTAGCTAGTATTTTTTATTCACCTATTCTTGTTATTACGACATCGCGTGCATTTTATGTGGTAAATGTGCGTGCATTCGGAATTTTCCCACCGTATTAAAAAAAAACAAGACGGTAGAGGAAGTAGGGTGGTATGTGCCGTCACAGAATCCTCTAATGTGGCATATATATTCATAAGCTTTAATGTGTTGAGGATGTAACTTCATTATTTATTCGCGGAGGGAGACACAGACTCATACGTTTCTTTTTCTAATAGAGTCATCTCCATCTCTGTTTCATGTATTTAAAAAAACTGTATCCCTCTCATGTCACAATAGTGGGCTTATGAAAAAGTGTTATACTAGCGATATAGTTGAGATTACAGTGAGAATTTTCTCCCATGATATGCTATTTTTCATTTGATTACAAAGCCTCCTTCTCTCAATTTTATCACCAAAGTAAGAGAGCAAGCTTATAGGGACCGGTTCTTATAAATAATGGATTTTAGAGGTGGAATACTTGACAAGCGCGGCTGATTGGCTCGTTTTTATTAGAATCTTTTACTAGTCGGGCGGTCTCTTGTTACTATATTGTGTCATTGTTGACACGCTACATCATGAAAATTCGTGTCCATGCTTAGAATTATCATCATTCATTTATCACATAACTAGCATTTTCACCATGGGGTGATACAACAACTGTAGAGATAAGCTTCTAGCACTATAGTCTAATTTATGGATGGGAAAAAGAAGTTGTGGCTGAGAGTCTTTAAAAAAATATATATTCTTCTATGCAATTATACCCTCAAGACTAATTAGTGATTCATTTGCTGTTTGATGAGCTGATAACTAGCGCACTCTAAAGAATCCCTGATACTAAAGCTCTGATTTTTTTTGCTTTGATGAAGGAGAAGGGTTGAAGCTTAAATAGCTCTTAAATAAAGATCAGTTCAGTAAAAACAAGCTAAAGATACATGAAAATAATATACCGCTTGTGTTGTTTAGCCCTTTTTGAAAGGAAGAGCGTTTACTAAAGAAAATCAAAAGCAGGAGCTACCTTGTTACTAGATTATCACCGACTTGTAATAATTAAAGCCGCTCTAAATTTTGTAATCTTCACAAAACTCCTAGTTAGTCTTGTAAAGGAATTCATAAAGGTGAAGGAATTTGCACAAGAGTGGAATATAAAAATATTGTTTTTTTCTTTTACAATTTATTTATCTCATCTCCTCATTTTGTACTCCACCTTCCACCTCATTACTACATTTGTAAGTGATTTTTTTACTGTGCAAATATATCCAATTCTGAAAAAATTTCCTTATGATATTTGCTAATCCTGTGGTTATAGCCCGGCCATTTCGCGTTGTTTGTGGAGAAGCTTACAATGTGAGCTCTAACTCTTTAGAATCCACAGAGCGTAGCGAGAGAAGTCTTCAAGTTTGTTATTGTTGCTGGAGGGGATATTGTTGAGTTGTATTATTTACGAGCTGAGATAACGATTCAAATTATAGTAGTGGCTTCTTGGCTTCACTCAGGGAGTGTTCTATACCTGAATCCTTCATTCCGGAGAGATAAGGAGGTAGTATATGTTGCACAATATAAGAATACTTTTGTGTATATAAAAGGATTGATGAATTATTTTCCCCCTTCCCTCATTTTTTCCTTATGAAAAATCTTGTTTACAACATTTTTTAATTGCATCATATATAGATTTTCAGAGTAATAGCCCAACTCACGTACTACTACACACTTTGGCAATATTGATTATTCACGGTTGAACTACATAAAATTGTGAACAAGTGTCTGTTAATCTCCCGTATATAGCTAGAAATGCAGAGGTTGTAAAAACTCATAAAAAATTACCTCTTTACCGCTCCCAGCATTCTTTTCATTTGTGTAATTAATTACTATAATTTCACTGGAATTAGCGAGCACGTAACGAGTTTCGTCCTCTTCCCTCCATTTGTGTGCACATTTGTGCCAATTGTATGCTACTTCCCTTGACTAGTGTAAAACCTGCTTGAGACCAAGCTCCTAGAAATATGTTTCCATCTGCAAAGCGCAACGAGGATTGCTACCTCCGTGCAAGTTACAAAATTACTACACATGTTTACGAAGCTATCGTATGCATACCGATTGTAAATTAAGATTTAAATTGATTGATGACAGGATGAGCCGTCATGCAGTACATAAAATGTTCATAAAGGCTGCAAGGCATATGAATTAACGTGGATGTTCTCCCCTCCTTTAAAATGCATATGCTTTTCTGTCTAAGGAAAAAACTTGAATAATATTTTGTGCTTTTATATATATTTTTATGATTATTATTATTTTGTATTTGTTCTAGTTGCGAGATAACGAGAAGTTCCGACTCTTCCAGTCTCTCCATTTACCAAGTAATGGGGTTGGGGTTGGAGTTGACGGCTTCTCGACACCTCCTCCTGCTCATATGGGCATTCCACCCTACCACCACCTTGACCCAGCCAAAGTTCACGGTAAGTATGAGTTTATTTGTATATGGTTTTATCACAGCTATTTACCAAATGCTCAACTCACGTTGACAATTAGGATGTAGGTAGATTCATACACACATATCATTTTCTCACAAGAGGACATGATTGATTTCGCAAACAATAGCGATGAATTGTTGCATATGTCTGAAAAGCACAAAAGGGATGACAAGCACGAGTTTAGAGAATTTTACGAGAAATCAGTAGCCGTCTCGGTGGCAGTTTTCACAGTGGTAGTAGCCTCCAGAGTATTTTTTCTATGTGTTTGTACTGCCTCTTGAGCCGAGCTTCTGTTCAAGACGACAAAAAAGGCAAGATGGGGGATGGCTGACAATGGCAATTGGTTTCATTGGTTTTTATGTCCCTTGACGTGACAAATACGATATCCCGGGGTCATTTGATCCAGGAGCTGTAGGAGATCTCCTGTCAGACGCAAAGAGGATAGATTTTTTTATCCATGTTACATGAACCTTTTACCTACCACACAATACCCAATATATACCCGACCCCACCAATCTTGCTCAAGTGATGTTGGAATGGAGAAAGGGGTGAAAAAAGAAGCTAAAATTTTTGAACTATGGTTTGACGACATGCAACGCTATACATCATACAAACACCTACCTCATTGCGAAGACCCTGTCTCAAAAGGAATGGAATCAGGATTATATTTATGTACATATGTAATGGTGCATCATATCGAGTGGGTATCACCTCACCAACTTTTATTTTATTTTATCCATTTCACTATCAGCATTAAACCACTGTACAATGATAACACACAGGGTTATACCTTCCGAATCGGTAAAGTATTATTTTTTCCATCATATTTTATCTTGTAAAAAAGTGCCTTATAAGTCTTCCCCATCCTCGTTGTAATATTGTCGACAATGTCTTGTGCTACCTATGTATCATCATCCCGTCGTTTGTGCGTAATGGATGAAACGTGGAGTTTCACATCACAGTATGGGGCGAGTCGATTCATCTTCTCGTCCAAATGGTTAAATAGGACATGGAAGAGGAATGCATGTATTTTGTTCCTGTGTACACACGTAGTACATCAGCAAAACTTTTTTTCTCTTGTAAGCAACGACACAACGAGAGGAATAAGAATTTCAGCCCTGTGGCATCTTCTTCTTCTCGGTGGTAGTTTGAATAGCTAGTCAAGTTGATGATAGCCGTAAGTCTTTGGTTCTTGTGCTTACACTACACATATCTTCAACTACTTCCACCATGACTGAAGATAGGACGAATTTTTTATAAAAAGAAATAAGTATTATACTTTTTTTCTTCAAGCCATCTCATCTCATAACTGAGAAAGCATCATGGCTCTGGCATTGTATGTATTCTTGTAGATTTTCCAAAAAGC
>JAHZNA010002859.1:0-20669 GCA_027743935.1 Sinodicranocentrus sp. ZH6 | reverse complement strand
TTTCCTCCCTCTTTCCCTCCGACAGTTATTCGTTTGCTTAAGTGATTCCCAAAAGTAGAAAATGAAATACGAATGTACTTAACGCGGAGTAATCATAAGTTCTTACCAGAAAATGAGATGAGGGGGAGAAATCCTGCATGATGACGATAGTTGAAGTGTATATAGCCAAAGAACCTACATAAAATACTAACAGAATAAGAACTGTTGTTGCAGCCATAAACTGGAAATTTCCAACTGGCAACAAGTTTTTAAAAAGTTTTTACAACTGGTGAGCACTTCACATACGGGACTTATAAGACCATTATGTATACGACATGCGGATATCACCTTTAAAAGCATCCTCTTGAAACTACTCTCGATTCCGATAACAAGGCTTATTGGAAGTTCGAGTAAGAGTAAACGTTAGTAGAGGATCCTAGTTTACGACAAACTCATAAATATCCCAAAAGAGAAGTGTGCATGTTCCTACTTTCGTCTTGTTGGTAACTCACCACCGAGGAAAAAAAGGACTTTGTAAGTGAGTTAGTGTAAAAAGGAAAGATTGGAAGGAAATAAATGTCTTTGAGAAAAAGACCATTCTGGGCTTTTGAAATCCGTGTTTACTCGTCTGGCACAAACAAGGCCAATTGACTTTAAATTGATTTAAAACTTGGATAATTTGTACCAAGTGTGAGCTCGAAGTTTACGAGGGAAACGGAGAGAGATATATTGGAAAGCCATTTCTGCTCCTACAGTCGTCCACAGGGGGACTAAATGGTTGTGTGTTTGTAATGTAATGCCTCTACAGGGAGGTTTATAATGACGTTATCATGTGTGCAGGATTTTGTTACAATTCAAGGCCTGTCTCACATGCCGGCTTAATGCCTGCCAGTTGCTCAAATTTATTTGAGGCACTTGCAATACGCGTTGTCGATGCTCCCGTTTCAGAATTAAAAGGAGTTTGTAAACGTTACAACATCCCGACTTTTGATTAAAAGATGGCATAATCAATCAGCTTTTATTGAGCTTGTTTGATAGCAGCAAAATGCATATTATTAAACTCTACCTCTTCCACTCCTCTACCAACTCAGAGCATTAAATGGAAAATAAAAAGGAAGTCGTGTATATACACATGTCAAGGTCATATTCATAAATGACCTACATATATACAACTACTGCTACATAGTAAAATCTACCTATTTTCTTTAATAAAAACTGCAAAGGGATTGCTGAAAAGGAAAAATTGCAGAGGGATCCAAACACCTGAAACAAGAGAGAATGAAAAGTTATAAGCAAAATTTTGGACAGACTAGAATCCAGCAAGTAGCTCAAAACATTTCATGATGAATGGCTCTTTTGTGCGTGCTCTGGAGCATAGGGACGTAATGTTTGCTGAGAGTTTACTTTCAGAATTTGAGATGAAGAAGATTTTCATCTTATATAGTGTGGAAATTGTTAATACCTAAATATGATCTTACATATTTGGTATTACAGAATATGCATAAAAGAACACGTCCCAGCACCTAATTTTTAGAAAACGTATGTCACCTAGTTGAGCTGCATTTGAAGAAAGACCTACTTGTAATGACAATTTCGTGGCTCTGCAATACTCTGTACTGTGTAAATATCCTTTTTGTGGGAATCAACAAAAGCCGGAAAGGAATAGGAGAAGGGATTTCCTTTCTTGATGCGTGGATGACAGATCTTGGAGATAGATGCTGACAGCAGCTGTTTACTTATTTTCTGTTGATTCGAAAATACATTTGGCTCGCATATGCACTAAAGGATTTTCTTCTAAATCTACATCTTTGTAGCAAACAGCTCTACTTTACTCAACCCTCTGGTTAAATAAATAACTTTTCTAAAAATGAAGTACTCCCAACAGACTCAAAGCTCAAAAGCCTGTTTTCCTTTCCAAATTTTAGCTGGAAAAACTTCAAAGAAAATCGATACATAAAACTCATTTTTGCAAAAAAAAAGTTAATCTTTCATTCAACAAAAATACATGCAAACGCCAAAGACTCATTTGTTTGCATGCTAAAAAGTAAATATATTTTGCAAATTATTTTTCCCCGAAATATAGGATTGATACAGATTTATCAGTTTGTACCTGATAACAGAAGGACAAAGTTGGTTTATTAGGTTGGAAATACAGCAGTGTAGGAGAACAGAGACTATTTCTAGGAATACAAATAATCTACTTTTTCACTAAAACCAGCATGCGATTCTGTGTTCTAAGTGCCATTAGCACAGCTTACAGACAAAATATAAGAATATATATGTCTAAGCTGTCTGCAAGTGGAATATAAAAAAACCCACCTCCCAAGATTTCAGAACATGTCGACAGACCTGAAAACAAATAACAGCCTTCTTTGACAAGAAACATTACAATGCAACAGAGAACCTTCAATACAATCCAGATGTATTGAATACTCTACCTCCCTTTGTTCTTTTCTTATATGGGTTGTTTATGCTTCAGTTCGAACGGCAACAGAAGACATGTCGAACTTCAAGATATTGCACAAACCGGTATTGCATTTTCTCTCTCTCTTTCTTTCTTCTTGAAAGATTCTCAATCAGCATTTACGTATCTATAAGGCCCATTTTACGTGGGTGCTCCGTTTCGTTAAAGTCGCTGAGCTAGCAAACTTATGGTCTTGGTCTCGTTTCAGTAGGCAGCACTTATTTGGTTCGTTTCCTTTTACACGTTACAACTATCCTTTTGTAATATCCTGTTTTCTGCGGGTAGGGAAAGCGCAGTTGTTGTGTCTCTATTTTCTCCTTTCTATCCTCTCATCTGACCTTATTACCCACAACAATAAAGGGAAAAGTGAGCAAGTAATAAGTACTCATATATACAATATAGAAAGTATATAGCTGTACTTTACGTCCAAATGAACAATGCCGTCTATACACAACTTAACTGAAATAAAAGCAAGTTGCTAAGCTCAAGGATTATTTATAATTCTCCAATCGGAGCAGATTTGAACCGGGACTGAACTACGTAAGAAGGCAATACAGTACTTTTTTGTAAACGTTCCAATAACTGTGAATCCAAGAAAGGAGTTGAAGAAAAAGGATGAACACGCATTACTATTATTATTATCATCATCAGCATTATATTGCACGCTCCATACTTCTTTTTCGACCTTTTTTATCCTTTTGCCCTTGTCCCAGTCTCCTTATTCTTTTATTCTATTCTATGCACAGCCAACTAGTAAATCAGCCTTTTTCCTCTGTAATCAAAAAGGGCAAGTGAAAAATTGTCACATGTTCCCTGTAACAAATCAACTGATATGAAAGGAAATGGATTACTCGGATAGAAGTCGAATTGAACAAGTTTTACTAAACTTGTTCAATTCAACTTCTATCTGGAATGATAGGAGACGGCAAAGAGAAAAAAAGTTAATATTGAGTCTCAACACATTCAGAATTAGTTTTACTACATGTAAGAAACAAAGTAACAAGTCAGCAGGAGCATATCCAGTCAAAGTGATGTTTGGCCGTCGTAAGCATTACATTACAGTCACTAAGTATTCAAGGTCTGTCGAGGATATTATTACAAGAAGAAAAGAATAAGAAAGATTTATCCTCTGTGGGAATCATACTCATTCTTTTCTCTTCCTCCAACCGTTTCCCTTTCCATTGCGCAAGGAATGCATTCTAAAGAAAACGTATGAATCATGACGGTTGAATATGTGAATGGGTAAAAAATGGAATGGGAAAACTATACATGTCGAGAAAGAAAAATCCATCTCCAACAGAAGAGCAAATGGTGTATTCCGTGCTATAAAAAGGAAACCAGGAATTCTCAGTATTTAAAAGAATCGTAAACTTGCACTCTGCTTGGTTAAACGCTAAAGGAAGTGAAAGTGTAGTAGAATGATAGGAAGGAAAAGAGAAAGGCACTACTGGAAGTACAGAAAGAAAAACCAATGGAGAGAGTAAAGCGGCAGAAAAAGGGCTCTCTGGATAATATATAATCTATCAAAATAAAACTCACTTCAACTCACAGTTCACTCCAGTCCTCTTCTTTCATCTGCTTTTACGTTCCTCTCGAATAAGGAAGTAAAGTGTCATACAAAACTTTTCTGGATTCTGTTTCAAAGCTTTGGAAATAGTGTTGATGTTGATCTTACCAACCATTGAGCACTGTGCTTGAGCTTTTTGAGCTGTGTTGAAAATTTATATGTATGGCACATGGAGAGAAAAAGGTTGAATGAAATGCTACTCTGTATATGTGTATGTGTGTGAACAAGTTGCGAAAGTACAATTCAAACAAAAACCAGCATGTTCACCTACTTACACAAAAAAAGGACTAAATGTTGAAGGGAGCACGAACTAACAAAAGTACTATGCGTGTAAAAGCTTAGAGATTTCCTCTAGCTTTCTACTATTCCTTGTAAATTTTCCACAATCCGAGGAAACCATCTGAGGCAAGAAAAAAATAGCCGATGAAATGAATAGATATCAGTTAGATAAATATATATCCATCTATTTCTAAAACATGCCTTTAACAAGTTCTTTTTGAAGATGTAGGGAAAATAGGAGATATGGATGACGTACGTTAGCGTGTACAATGGAGAATGGCGAAGAAGACAAGGGGAAAATGGTATTGACTGGGATACACTAGTTGGAAGTTTTAATGCATGTTATTACGCTTAGAAAGCAGGAGTCTCTAGAATATCGTTGAATTCGAGAAGAACAAACGAACCTGGTCTACTTTCATACTGCCACTTTTGAACACAGCACAGATCTTGCAGAACTGGATGGACTGATGGAGGAAATGAAATCGTTTTGCGTGACTTACATTTTGCCAGCTTCATCTTGGATTTCCTCTCGCTCTTTCAATCCCTCCGCACCCAAGCACAATTATGTCTGATCAGTGAGAGATAAAACAAAAACGTAAATCAGGCTAATAAGACCATGTCATGATGTATGTGTATGGATGCAACAAGAAATGAAGTTTTACACATGCTGTCGTTGTCACAAAAGGGAAAATATCATAAGGAATTTGTATTCCGATTGGGAAAAGCTTCTTTGCCGTGGTTGCAAGCGGAAACCACGCTCGTCTTCGACTTGACTTGTTTTTCTTTTATCCCTGTCCTGTATCCGTCTCAGTTTTCATTTGTCCGCCTTGCAAAATCAAATGCACTCCTGTGGAAAACCAAAAAGGAGAGAGATGAAAATGTAGTTTGATACAGATAGAGAAATCCTTGCAAAGCAGGGAAAACTTTTGGTTATATTTAACTTTGGAAAAAGGGGTTCGTCTTCGAGTTTGTAGAAAGTTAAAAGAAAATCTGCCATTGGTAAGGTTTTTTTTTGTAAGCAGGGAAAACTTTTGGTTATATTTAACTTTGGAAAAAGGGGTTCGTCTTCGAGTTTGTAGAAAGTTAAAAGAAAATCTGCCATTGGTAAGGTTTTTTTGCATGTAAACTCATCCCACTCGAATTTCCCAAATGGTGAGTTACTTTTGCTAAGTTGGTATTATTTTTTTACATATAACTTTATCCATATATTCAAAAGACGTCGGTTTCTATTTGCCATACGGTCTGTATAAGTTTCTCCAGTTGCGCATGTAAAACTGCACAAGTGATTTTCTCGAAAGTTATGCTGGCACGGTGGCTTCCATAAATAACAAAAATAGGCGCATACATAATGCATAAATACGCATGCATTTCATTTGTAACTTTGTGAGCTAGTTTCTCTTTTTTGTATGCATTATATTCGAATACATAATCCTCATATATGCCCATAAATGAATTGTCGAAAGCGGGTAAAAGTAATTTTATAAATTGCACTAGTTGTAATCCCGTATTAGTAAATGCATTTGTATGATTCTTGGAGTAGTCATTGTAGTAGCGGAATTTAAGTACATAAGACTACCATATCATAAGGATCTTTTCACTTTCTCCATCCTATTTCCCATTTCCATTCCTTCCGTATTCAATGATTTTCCTCTTCTCGTTTCTCTTTTCTTTCCCCAATAGGAAATGATTTTACAATAGGCTGTCTAACAAAAAAGTTTTTTTTAAAAGGAAATACAGCTTTTTCCAGTCCAGTTGCTGGTTTGAGCTCTTAGTAGTGTATACACTTGAGGGGTGAGGAAATAAATTATTTTTGCGAGAGGAAATGAGAATGTCGAGGAGTATGTCTGAAGGGATCGTAAAAGAGAGAGAGAGAGAAAAAACACAAAAAAGTGAATGGGGAAAGAAAAAGTTTTAAAAAGTGAAATACTTGATCTGTATTTCATCAGTGAAAATCCAAGTTTTGTGTGTGGGTATTTTGGACAGCTTGTTTTCGGCTGTGTACTTTTCCTACAAAAAGAAGTCTTCCAGCTATTGTGAAATACTAGTATCAATGTAGCACAATAGTGATTTCTCCGTCAATATATGTGCTATTTTTATCTCTATAATCTCTCCAAGATTACAAAATACTTATGAAGAAGATGTATTTTTCAAGAAGTTATTTTTGATACGGGTTTTTAGGCAGAAAGTGCTCTTTATTAACAGGATTTTCTACATTTTACAAGTTTCCTTTGAGGGCTTGCCTGGAGTATACGAGGAAATGTAAAACTCGAAAGGGAGTGAAGTCTCCATAAAGTGTTTATAAAACAAAAGATGTTCGCACGAATTACTACATGTTTTTAGTACTACATGACTTTTTAAAAAATGTTTGAGCACTTTTGAGCCTCTGGAAGGAGTGACATGTGATCATAGCGATTATGCGTGCTGTACATACTCTCCTAGAGAAGTACTGTATCACTTGACTTGAAAGACATAAGATCACTGAAAGAAACGTGATCAAAGAGGTTTGGTAGAGTAGTCTTCATCACAGCTCTTGCAAGACAATATACACCCGCGAGCATTAAAAAAGAAAATCAAGTATTTCAGTTATGCATACAAAACAAGGAAGCTTTTTCTCTCTTTGAAATCAGTACATTTCACGTCTTAGTTTCATTAAAAATGTAAAACCTCAAGTATATTTCATCATCATCGTCATATGTATTCATTCATTAATTCCACGACTACAAAAACCCATCCTAGGGTAAAAAAGACAAGCTGATGTTGAACAAGTGATAAAGGATTCTTTTGTGGTGGTGGTAATGGTAATGATAAAACAAAAAGAGTTCAGATTCCAAGTAATCAAATCTTCTGGCTATTCGTTTCCTTTGTTGTTGAAAATTAGGTGATGCTGGGAGACTTTGTGCGAGCTTATATATTTGTGAATCCACATGAAAAAACGAATATGCTTTTCACATAAGTAATACAAGCGTACAGAGTAGGTTTAATTCAAAAAAGCTTTAATACATGCATATTATGCATTTATCACAAAGCCCCATCTTGGCGTTAATAGCAGTCATTAATAATAGCCGGAAAGCAAATTCATTACTGTAGCAAGAGTGAAAATTATTTGTGCAATTTACTTGCCTCTATTAACTCCAGGATAAAAAAGGATGGGCGCTGGCACATGCTCAATGCAAATGATTATAATATGAATGTGACTTTACTCACTTTCTCACTTTTTTAAGCAAGCACTATATATCACAGAGGATGTGTGTGCATATGCGATAAAAATATATATGTTTCGGTTTGTAAACACATTCCATTGAGAAATGTATCCCCCAAAGAGGAGAAAAAGGACCGCCTCTCACGATGATGAATGCATTAATGCAGTCATAACTCCACTCTCAAGAGAAGTAATTACGTGTACACATGAATAGTAATGAGGATAGAGAGTTTTAGATGAGATCGATTTGGAAATGTTTGCAGGGGAGCTTAATAGAGATTTATTTTGTGGGAAAGCATGATTTAAGCATGAGCTAGCCAAGTAAACATAAAATTGTTTGTCTATTTATTACTCCTTATTATTTGTCCAGCTAAGGTTATACTGACTGCTTTTGTGTTTGGCATTGGGAAGGAAGCATGTTTACAAGTGGAAAAGTGCTTCATGGCATTTACTGTTTACCATAAAACCGGACATGAAAGAGGAAAGTGTTAATATTTGTACATAATTTTTTATGATAACAACCTCTAACCATAGAGCATCTTTTCTATGGCCGATATGACTATGCAATAAACTAGCCAATTATGTCAACCCTCATATGTATAAATTTTCTCGGAGCAGGTTCCCACTTCACTATTACACTATATCAGAGGAAACACTTGTGTACACTGTTTGCACAAAATTAGTTATCTGCAAACAAAGAGGAAGAGAAAATTTATCACTACATTACCATTCTTTCATTCTTTTCCTCCGAAATCAGATAAAAGATGAGAGGAGGCTAAAATGATTGCAAGAAAACGACTTCTCTCCTAAAAGCATAATACATAACTATGTATTGTAAATACAGGCTTATATGCATAGCTATATGCTTCTCTTGGAAAGATGTAATAAACTGCACAAATCTTGCCTATTCCTATTCACAACTTTCTTGAAAGAATACCATTGTATTTGTATGGAAAATGGTAAAAATCAGCTTGTGCGAAATCTCCCGGGAATAAAATTATAGCAACTATGGAGTTAAATGCTAGAGAATGAAATGGAAATAAAAAATCCAGAGTAAAAATCCTGAAACACAGGGCGAATACATATTCCATGTTTTTCCTTCCCCATTCACAACAAACTTCACGTAAAAGTGGGAGAGTGACAAAAAGTCATTTGGAAATCGTAACGTGGAACGAAACTTGAGACTCCTCTGGGTCCTTTGTATCTTCTTCAAGTAAAAGTCATGTCAAAGTAAGTGTCGAACAGATCCGGGGTTCGAGAAGAAAACTGAAACGAGTTACTTGCTACATTGTTCCGAGAAAAGTGGTCTCATATACAAAACTACTTTGCACAACATTGATCACTCCTTCTCAAAAACGTAGTTCTACTTAGACTATCACCCAGAAGGAAAATCATAGTTTAGCGACATCAGACACACATGTATTCATATGATGTCTGAGTTTTTTCTTCTTCTTGAAACAAAAAAAACACTCGTAGAGACGACACTATATGATATCCAAAAAAAGATAAAGTATTCTAGTGAGGAAAAACTTTTATTAGCAGTTCACAGAGATTTTACATGCGTATTTGTCAAAGCGTTTTATGAAAGCAAGCACCGTGAATGAGAGAGCGGAACATGACAGTAGAGTATATTCGAAGAAAAAGAGAGAAAAAATCTTCCGTCATTCTGTAAGTCTAGTACAAACGACAAACATGAATTTTACACATCTTTTCCCAACGAGATAAAAAAAGTTTGACTTTTTTGCTTGGTATGTGTGTATATTTTTCACTTTTTATGCAAATATATATGGCATGTGGGACTCGCTTGTATTTTCTTGCTGGTGATTTCAAGCCTTTTACAGGGTTACTTTGCCACTATATTTCCATCGTTGTCTATATTCCCAAAACGAAGGCTCGAGGAGACATTCAATTCTTGAGATAGTGGGACTCAACTCATTTCATGATGATATGAAGGCTTGTTTCTACAAATGAGATAGATCCTTTCATAAAATGGGTACATGAAAGTGATGTCCATATAAAGTATCACATACACACACACACACAAGAAAAAACTTTCATTCTAGAAACTGCGAATATGTTCGCAAACACTCATCACCATGATTATCTTCTAGTGTGTTCGCTTCTGGCAAAAAATTTAGAGTGTTTACATATCCCGTCAACCATGAATTTTACGTCATCCCTACCTGGAATAGAGATGCTAAAGCTTGGAAATCTTCATCAAGGAGAAAAGTCGCAAAAAGCAGAAGGGTAACAGCAGCCGCTGTTAATCAAAATGCGCACTAATGATATTGCGTGTAAAGAATTTTCTTGGGTAAAAGCAAACTTAAGTTTTTCCTCATCTGCTCTATATATTTATTAATCCTGTGAGAGAAACTTCTTCTCTATGTCTTGTTGTTGTTGTTGTTGTTGTTGTTTTGAATGCAAAATCAAAATTATCTGGATCACTCACTGTCTAATCTTGTATTCTCAACTTTTATTTTAGTCTCTCACTCCTATACCTACAGCCTAATATAAATTCATAAAATATCATGGAGCTACCTAGCCTTCCATTTCATATGTATTAATGCAAAGTAGGGAGAGCACGGCAACTCTGAAAAATGCATGGAAATAGAAAAGCAAAAGAGAAAAAAGTGAGTCAAGAGCCTTGAAGAAGTTTACGTAAGATTCAAGTGCGGAGCCTCAGTTTTTACAAAGTCGACGAATAATAAAATACTGTGGTGGAGGATGGAATGGAATAGGTAAGCGATTCTCGTCTCTTTTTATTCTACCCATCGAATTTTTTTTGTTGAATCCGAGAGATCAGTTACATGTACTTGTACGACTTTTTCGTCCAGATTTCTGCTGACTCGTGAATGTTTTTACCATATCCCATTCTTAGCGCTTGATATATGCAGTGCTTCAGTCACACTTTTCTATTTTACCGTATTGATAACACACCGGCTAGGACAACACCCACTCCTTGTGTCTCCCAGTTGTACATCAAAAGGGTGGATATCTGTATCCATTCTTGTCTTTGCCTCAAGAAAAACATGCATACGAACACTTGTGATTTTCTACAAGTCAGTAAAGACGTTTGTCGCTGTTACATAATATATCTCATGTTTTACTGGTAGCGACGTTCAAAGAAAACTAGGTATACGACAAGACAATATAGAACACAAAGAGAGTGCAGCTGATGAGAAGAAAATCTTTCCACAAGTCCAAATTACAATTCCGATTTATACAGCTTAGCAAAGAGGAAGATAAGAAATGCTATGAAAAAAAGGCTTGAATCAAAACGAATCTCACACTTTTCTTCGGAGATTTCTGCCATAATGGGATGTAAATGGGATGCGTGCAATTCAAACACTGGGAGACTATGTACTTCACTCTTTTCTAGAGAATCGAGGTGGGCTTGTCAATCCTGAGAAATACAAAATGAACTAGGTTTCCTTTCCCGTTGAGTGAGTGAGCTAAAAAGAAGTCTGAGTTTCTGTAAAAAACACACCGGCACGTTTCTGATTCTTGTATTATACATCAAATCAAAGGGTTGTGTGTTTTATATGTACTTTTGCCATATAAGGATGTAGTCTCCTTTTCTCATTGCATATTATTGCATTGTTTCCGAGAACTTGAATTGACAATAGAGAAGAAAAGCACTTGAGTCCTTTCGACTCCTTCAAGAGTACTTTCGTCTTTTGTCTGATGAGCGAACTCAAACACTGTATGTACTACATTACTTTTTTACGATGTCATTACAGTGTCAGCATTTTTTTTCTAGACATTCTGCTCACAGATTTTTATATTCTCAGGGAAAAAACGGTCAAGACTAAAACCAGACAGCTGTCAGGGTGTAGCGTGTTGTGCGAAGACATTTTGTTGAAAAAAACAAGGCTAAAGAGAACGAATTTTTTTATTACGTAATACAAGTCAACTTCCAAAAAAGGATTTCCAAGATAATGAGGATTTTAGTGAAGGAAAATAGTTGAAGTTAAATGAAATAAGACTTTTCTTTGGAAAGGATGCTTTAGATAATGTGCAGATAGAGTAATTCTGCAGACGAGAGTAGACGCTAAATCGATGCTTATATTCATCATCATCAAGTCGTATCTTTACAGTTGGTATTGACAAGAGAGAAAAAGAAAATGTGTGGTTGGGATGGGGAGAAATACAAGGAAAATCGTTAACATTGAATTGCATTGTCACTACTTCTTGACATTATTCAAGATAGAGAGCTGACAATTCCCTACTATTGCGGTTGATAATAGCATCTCTCTTAGTTTTGGTGAATAACGTTCCGATTTTCTTTCACCAAACATATTCAGCTCTTTTCCTTGAATTTCGCAAAATGGAAGCCAAGAGAAAATATTTGAGTGAAGAGAACGGAACAAATGGGAATGCTTTTCGAATGGTGGATGTTTAGTGTAGAGTTTTTTTCTTCCTTTTTCGTTTGCGTATATTCCTCTGTTTTATCAGGGCAGCTCATATAATTTATATCGCAATTTACTTCCATCATCTAAAATATATAAATAAATAACAGCAAAGAATGGATGGGCAACAATGATGTAGGTATCTCTCAATGAGACTCTGGAAAAAAATGAGGGCAAAACCATATTAACAAAGTATTTTTATCTAGTCTAAAAATACAATACAAGAGAAGCAGTGAAGACAGGGTTTGTTAAGTCTCAGCTTTCAACTTACAAGTTGGCTTACCGCGTTTCTCCTCCCTTTCCGTTTGTTTTTATATGTTCTACGCTTTATAAACGTTGGAAGAATCCTGCAAGCCTTTTTGCATGGTTGGGTTGGCTGACGACAAAGAAAAACGCCATATTGTACAACTAATACCGCTATATAAGTAAATAATAATCTTCATAGAAGGGTAACGTTGTATGCTTCCGTTCAAAATGCACAAAACTTATGGAGAATAACAATTTCTCACATATATGGTCCAGAAAAGCATCTTACATCTTCATTATTGTCATTGTCATCATTTGCTCCGTGATCAACTAAGAAATAGCTGAGTAGAGAGACATCTGCGAAAAATGTTGTGTGGCTGACGAGGTAGTTATTGCGAAATGCTTTTGAGAAAAAAACCGAAACTTCTAAGAAAGGCTAAACTCAACATGTTCCTTTCTTCAAATATAAATTAACACGAAGTCAGTGTCGCTTGTGTGGCCTTTTCTGAGGAAGGACACGATTACGTCCTGTTAACTATCCTGACTCCTTTAAAGAACTTGATAATTTGCAACGGAAGTTGCTTTTAGAGTGCAACGGAGTTGAATGGAGTAGCAACTTTTACAAAAGTCAAGAAATGTGATACACAAAGAAAACAGACTAGAACACAAATCAACTTTTCCGTAATGAAAGATGCAACCCTATCATTTTTTGAATATCAATGATGCAACGGTTTACAGCTTTGCATATTTTTTGTATGAATTTGACTCAAGCCTTTTCCTACCACTTTTTACATCGTCATTTTTTCCAGCCAAGACGGGAATGCTCTCGCACACACATTTTATTATCTGCGATCACATCACTTGGTCGTAGAACACAACATAAAATGATCAAAAATACTTCATGTTAGTATTAGCTCTCAAGTGGAGCCAAACTTCTTTCGCATTCTGTGCCAAAACCATTAGCAAAGCAAGAGTCCATTAATTTTGCATCAGTTTTGCTCTTTCCCTGGAAGAGCAAATATATGTTCACATGGCATTTAATGCACAATATATGAGAAGAGCATTACGTACGTTTTTATGCAGAGGTAGTTACTGCATCTGTAGCATGAGAATGTGATACGCTATCTGGCCAAAAATGTAATACAGTGTTGATACAGTGAAACTTGGTATAATATGAAATATATGGATGAAGGGTACTTACTGAGCACACATTTTTTTCGTGCTCTCGGCATATTATGTGAGTTACATGTTTCTGGAGGAGAAAGGAGAAAAGAAAGTTTGAAATTGATTTCACCAAAAATTCACTACCAGCCTGTAGTGAAAGTGATGTGAGAGAAGGAAGTCAAGGAAAAAGTTCACAACCTCAGAGGGGAAATGTATTTTTAATGATGTACGTGTATTTTATGTCCAACGGAAGGAGTCAAACGGGAGACGGACTCATTTTTATAGAATTATTAAGAGACTACACAGCCATTTATTATAGTCCTTTCTTTCTCAGTTTGCCTAATGTAGACATGTGTGGTTTTAACTTGTCTCGGGACAGATATCAAATGACAGTATGGGGATCCCTGTGGTTTTTAAAGAGTCATTGTTGATGTCAAGGTCATCCTTTGGAAACATTTTATACGATTTTAACCACACATACATCCGGTGTGTTACCAATTTTATTGTCTATATATGGATTCCTCCTTGAAAGTATCATTTTTCAGTACATGCAGTTAAAGTCTATATGCAGTTATGCTTATATAGTTAAATAATTCATGCTTTCCGGATTCGCTTTGAGAAGAAAAAAAGTTGGATATAACAACTTGTTTAGCTAAAATAACAAGAGAGCATACAAACGATGAACTTTTCTATGCTCGTACAACCAGATGAACTCTTCGAGCGGATATGAATGAATGCACCTTGACATTGATTGTGAGTATGCTTCCAGCGTACGCGAGTAAGATCAGAGTTTCTCTGTTGGATTTTATTGTACCCTCGCACAATAACCACGTTTCCATCCTCATGCTCAAAGGTTAGATAATAATATCTCAACTAGAATACCAAACAAGTTTCCTTTTCTCTACGAGGATCATACGTTTCCGGTTGACCACTCTGGAAATGACTGGTTCTGCGATGCATAACTATATTTTTACACACACACACACAGTTCCTAAAAATGCTCCCCGAACCAGCAATATATAACAAGCCAGTCGATTTGTATTCCGTTGTAGGCGTACTGGAAAAAAATCCTCATAGGAAAAATCACAATGCATACCTGTTTCTATTTTTTCCTGGCATGAAATGAAACCAGCTTACGACACTAGGGACGAGGTGCAGCATTATAGGATTTAAGTGGAGAGTGAGTATCGTCACAGTTATGGTCTCCTGATCCCAGAGAAAATTCTAGCATCACATGGCAATATTCTTCCTGTCTCCTTATCTTGTCCACCGTGTCATTTCATTTTGTTCGGTGGGCTGTGCTAGGAATGACAGTCGGAAGAATGTATGAAACATGTCTCCTTTTTCCAGTGCTACCTACCCCTTTTTTATGTGGTGCCAGAAAGGGAGGAAAGTTGAGAAGACACATGGATGAGTTTTGCTAAAATGTATGGCAAGACAAGAAGTAAGCTGCATCACCAGCAACTTTTTCCATTTATCTCTCAAGACTCTACACTATTTTCTACAACTGTGAACCAACTCTAGAGCATTCGTCGCTTGCCATGTAGAGGAAGTATAAAGGAATATTTTTAATGTCCAGTGAAAACTGGGTTTTAATTCTGTCGCTCTTCTTGAAAGTGCAAAAGTTTCTCTGGATTTTGTCGTTGTTGTGGTATAGGTATAGGAAAAACTTTTCAAAACGTCTTGTATTTTTTAGCTCAAGTTATTTATTACAGAAAGAGATAAAAAGCTTTCCATGCGTACAAGTACAACACCAGCTTCTGTTGAGCATTTCCTACTTTTGTGTGTCAAGCTTTCAAGGACAGTTATGTCACAAGTATAAAACATCAAAAATTAAACCCGCTCCAGAGTTTAATCCCTCAGGGATATAAAGGGGCACGTGGTTTCTTCCTGATGATGAGGGTGCGGGTGGTGTCCCAGAGTCCTAGAATACCCCTCGATAAACAAAGTACACCTATGTCTGTTTACATCCTTGTTGATCAAGTTTTTCTTCAAATATTGAGGTCATTTGAATATCCTGGAAAGCCTCTATTATTAGGTTCTCTGTTTTTCTTTGTCAAAGACAAGCGTGAAAATGTTTTTCATAGAGATTATATACAAGACAGGAAAGGAGTTATAGATTTCCCTCCTACTACATAGCAGTAGCCAATACAGCAAACATTGTCTTTGGCCATGGACTTTTTTGTAGAAGGCTGTATTGATAGTGAAACCATGGCCCGGATTCAATTCGACTTTCTTCCTATAAAGTAATCTTCCACATGGGCATGTTGAACAAAAGCCAAAACAAGCAAGTTTTCCCCTACTTTCCCCCCGTTTATCAGAACTCTAAGATACTTATCATTTGTAATATCTTTACTCATCTTCTCCTTTTTTTCTCCAGTTTTTCCTCTACATTTATGCGCCAAACAATGGAATCTTTCCAGACTCGGCAAGTCAGTTGATTTTTTGTTCTACTAATATGTAGCCGTGTATATTGTAATAAAAAAAACTAATAAGAGTACACAAACATACACACGCTACCCTATATAGTAAAAATTCCTGCTATGAAAAACTTTTATTCTTTCACCGTCCAAAAGTAAGAGAAGATAGAAAAAATATCCCAGAGGTTCTTATCAGCTTGCTTCACGTACGCACACACTCCCCCATATTATGTATCTTTGGAGGATTGAGGATGTACAAACATCATTATAAGATAATGGAAACAAGGAAGTAACATACGAGGTCTGGCTCTGCTGATAGTTTTGCTTGTCCCTGGCTACAATCTATTGATATCAATCCTCCCTCAGTGAATCTTTTCGTTGGCCTTGTTCGTTGATTTGGATATTACCATGCAACTCGTAAGAATTCCAAAGAAGTTGGTCTTTCGCTATCTTCCTCTCTCTCTCGCTTTCCACATTGTCAATGTACCTACATAAGTATGTACGCTGGATAGTAAATAATATGGCATCTCTCATCACAAGTTATGGCCTGAATTTATTTCCCATATGGGACAAAACGATGCCATTGCTGAATTAATATAGTTTGTGCGCTGCTCCAGTTCATTTCCAAGCTGGAAAGCATCTCTCAGCTCTCTCCCTTGTAGAAGTTGGGGGATCTTAGGGAACATTAAATGTGAGGATATACCTATTTACTTGCTTTCATAAGTCAATAGAGGAATCGTTCTCGAAGTCGAATCAAATGGGCTCTAAAAAGACAAGAGAGATGAAATAAAGCTGACAATAAAACCGGCATAAAATATACGAGGGAAGAAGGTACAGCATTCATCCACTTCACTGTTACTACCACACCATTGAAATGTTACTTCTCCATTGTGGGAGTTACTTTAGAATCACAGGGTTATTTAAGGAAGGATCAAAATGTATTTTTTGTTTCAGTTTTTTCAAACCATATTACGGTGTTCTTAGAGATTACATGATTCCATCTGAGCGAGATAAAATAATGGATGAAAAACGACACTACAAGGATTTTGCAAGTGGGAGTAGTGCATATTGGATGGAGTACTTATTTGCACCGTTGTGGTTCCCACTGGTTTCAACGAAAGTATTCTATTCATAAACTTTTTTAGACTCTTACTCTCTTAAAGCTTGTCTATCTGTCACAGTCACACGTCAGTTTATTTTTGCCAATGCAAACTTTCTCTCTCTTTCTCTGAGTGTAGAAGGGGCTCTTTGTTATATATATTTTTTATAAGGCTATAAGGATATCTATATTGTATATGTTGCGGGGCGGAACTCTTTACATTGTAAAGCATACAGCTTCCGCTTGACTTGTTATGATCACAAATGTCCAGTTAAGATGACATCTTGACGTCTCTACTGACACTTCTATTCCGGTACAGAAGGATTTTCAGTGCCAAACAGGACTACTTACTGTTTCTCTAGCTTTCATTTCAGTGACGAAAGCGAAGTACCTAGAAAAAGCAATTTTACAGTGCTCAGCTGAAATGCAGAAAAGTAAGCAACTTTAAGTATTTTTCTTTCTGCTTACAAATCCTCACGCACTTTTTACAAAAGCACAAGGGACATTTGCTGGCAGTAGACAAGATGCGCTTTATTGTACTTTAGCTTAAGCGCAGCAGCTCTGAAGTTAATTTAATTAACAGCGGATTTACACGCGTTAGGCTTATAATTGGCTAAAGAGATTAAAGTTTTAGTCTGTAGTCTACCGTCAAAGTAAGGTACGTTTAGTTCAGCTAGAACTTGGAGTTTCATTTATTCCTAAGAATTCTGACACAAGAGTAATTTTCCGTAAAGAGATAAAAGTTTCTTGCTGAGGTGTGTGTGTCGTACTTTTATTTTACTGTATCCTCACACGCGTGATGCACTTGTACATTTTCCAACTTTTTTCGGGTCATCAAGAAAAGACACAAATAAAGAAAAGCAGTGGAGCAAGAGACGTAAATGAGTTTACTCCTTGGTTCAAGTCATTCATAAAGGGTTACGTAAGTTGGGAGGATAAGGGCTGAAACTGAGACGGTTTTATAACTTTTTTTATCCTCAGTATATCATACCATATATTGTATGTACATGCTAAACCGTATGCAATACCAATTTTGGAGTGACACATGATGCTATACACAAGAGCGGTTTAAAATATTTCTCCGAATTTCTAAAGCACTTGAGCGTGAACTTCAAAGCTGGCTATAAAGCTTTTGTGTATTTAATCCTTTGAGAGATATTCCGTGTGTGGAGGTTTTCTGATTTGAACACTTTTATACCCACTCAAAACACAAAAATAATGTTGAGCGTTTATTCCACCTGACTGACGTAGACGTTTTTGCTAAAGTTTGACCTACACCTCCTGTGGTGGCATACTTATGGATTTGCCTACTTTTATGGCACATTTCAACCTCAATAAAGATTGCTACTCACAACACAGCCTGAAAGAATATCGGTATGCAAAGAATCCAGAGCAGACTTCTAGTATTTTCTAGAAATAGGTAAACTTGGTGAAGTTGACAGGGTTTTTATTCGGAACTTCGTTTACTTCATTGAAGGCTGAAACGCAAAACTTTGTAGAACTTATACCCGTTTTATCCATGTGACTAGCTGACTGGCTTGAATACACCCAATCTTTAGAAACGGAATGAATAATAAAGTAGATGTGTCAATCAATCAGTTCTCAGAGTAAAATTACCTCTTTGAAAAGTTGGATTGAAAAGGAAATTTAATGTAGAAACTTACACATCTGTTTGCAACACCAATAAAGCTGTATTTGCAATGCCTACGAAACTTTGTGCAAATCTGCTTTTATTTAGCACCTTTTCCTGTCACTATCACGCCGCACGTCACTGCGTTTCCGGCTTTTCTTTCCATCAACTAATGTGGCATGACTATCATTTATTCTTCTAACGTTAATCATCTTCAAGCAAGGAAACCTGATAAGGTAACTTGAAAAATTTAACGCATCTACGAGTTTATTTATTTAGAAATACTCAACATATGCGTAATATTAAAGGATTGAACACTTGAAACAGCTTTTATGTTATGTCAGTGAAATCTCATCTGAGAAATCAGTCTGTCAACCGTTCGACACTAAAATAAGCACATTCTTTTAGTTTTAATTAGGTTTATGTAGGTGTACAAAATGGAGGAAGGAAAGCAAAAGTTTGTTTGCAGTTGGAATTTGCAGGAAATTCTCACATTACTTACGTACCAAATATTCTTTTGGCGTTTGTTCGCAGAACTGAAAATCAGCTCTAAACCTTTTCGTTGTTGAAATTGTATGGGTTTTCGTTGTCAGTTGTGTTTGGCTCCAACACTTGACAATTAGAAAAACAGTCATTATCTTTGCAGTGCAGTGTCATATGTGACATACTCCCTGACACTGACTGACGGTATAATAAAGCTAGTTAAGTTTTCCAGTTTTCGTGACCCACAAGCACGACAGTACATGCGGAGAGAAAAAATAAACGGAAAGCCACATTATGCGGAAAGATGTTAGTAATCGAAAACGATTAGAGACTGTTAAATTTAACCTTAATTTAACATTGACGATATTTCCATTAGATTGAGAGGGGTGATCAATCATTGGAGTCAGATGGATACAAAATAAAAGGAAAAGTTTATTGGTGGTGTATGCATCCTCTCTTACAATTAATGCATTTCTTAGCTGCATGGCCTGACATCAAATGTGCAAATGACCTGTGCAACACAAATAATTACAAAGTAGCCAAACATATATATGTGAAGAGTTAACAAAGATATATTTATAAAATGAAAACTTCTCCTCCCTACTTCCTGAACATCGGCCTGTCTTCACTGTAGAGGAATTTGAGTAACTGATGTTCCAGAGTTTTCCAGAGCCAAAACAGGGGAAAGGAGAAAGCCGCTTTTGATAGTGAAACTCGAGCCGTTAATTTGTAATCCAGCAGAGTCAAGCCAAGCTTTAATAGCAATAAAAGAGCTTAACTTGAGCAATTACGGTGGGAAATAATTTGTCTCTGAGAAAATAATGGGATGGCAAGAGGTCGAAAAGTGGGAAAGAGCGTCATCAGTAAAACCTACATGTACACACATACTGTGTGATAAATTGTACCAGAGATTTCATATCTATATACAATTATATATATTATGTATACATGTATTTGTTTCGATGCTGAAGGACTGATATGGCAATTGTAGAGAAATTTAAGGAAAAAGTTACACTCGGAATGCAGCCCAGCAATCTGTCTCTCATGGTGCTTTAAGCTGAAAGGAATAAAATGCATTGAAAGTGGAAAAGTTTTATGATGAGAAAGAGAAGAAAAGTTTTAAATGATGCACACATGGTTTGCCATCATATTTTCAAAAAGGACAAATGAACATTTTCCTGATTTTCCTTAAGCTTCCCACTGCTCTTTAATATTTTATGCGTGCCCTATCCCATTTTAGTAGTGCTAATAGCTTTGATTTTATCATCCTGTGTGGATGTAGTATAATACATCGTTTCGTTACTCGGTGCTTACTTTTATTTCCTTGTGTCGTTATATCTGTCCGATTTACATTTATGCTCACTTCCGTAAATAATATATATATATGTAGAAAGCGCTTGATGGGATGTTTGTGAAGACATGGAATGCAGGAGAAAGGATCTCTTACTCTTGAATAGACCTTTATGTTCGTAGTTTGTACACTCAAGTATGTACAAAACATTAAAATATATGGAGTGTTGATAGTAAACTTTGTATTTATACCCATCCCATCCATCAAAACTAACGAAGTAGATGAGTAAATTTGAAAATATGTATAGCCTAAAGATTATATAAAGAAAATACGCACAACTAGAAAAAAAATCTCGGAGGAGTTTATCTCTCTGTGGCATTTAATACTTTGCAGCAGGCGCATCTTTCTTAGAAACCGTGCAACGGTGGCAGCTGCTGTG
>JAHZNA010002858.1:0-28283 GCA_027743935.1 Sinodicranocentrus sp. ZH6 | reverse complement strand
CATGAAGTTGATGGACCGCATCGCTTGAAGCGTTCTGTTGTGATGTTGCATTTTCAGCAGAACGGGCATGAAGCTGATGGACTGCATCACTGGAAGCGTTTTGTTGTGATGTTGCATTTTCAGCAGAACGGGCATGAAGCTGATGGACCACATCATTAGTAGCGTTTTGTTGAGCTGTAACGTTCCAATCTACAGCATTCTCGGCAGCACGAGCGTGAAGTTGATGATTTTCTTGAACAGTAGCATTTTGTTGCTGGTCAGGATTGGAATCGGCACCGCTCTCGACACTCCTCTTGCATGGTTTAACATAAGGATGGTTTGGCGGTGTTGGTGGTGGCCGATAGATAATAATAGGTGGAGGAGATGGTGTAATGACAATAGGTGGCTCTGTAGGAGGTGTTGTTTTGAAAAGGATGATATTCAATTTATCTTTACCCAGTTTTTCCAGTTTGTCTCCTAAAGCATAAAACATTTATATTAATATAAAATTACATGATAATACGCCAAAGCATCATTACTACACTAGTACATTATTTGGTTCATTAATTTATTTTAATTTATTTAATTTATTAGTAAAAACAAGTACACATACCAAGATCTACTCCTTTAACGTCATCCAGGGATAAATCATTATCTGTCGGTTCAAGGTCAAAAAAGCTCGGACGAGGATCCGCTTTCACATTGTGTAAACTTCCAACTACAATTACATAAATAATAGCAGCAGAAGCTGCAAAAGACCAACTGGATTTTTCTCTTCCCATCGCTTTATGGCAACTAGAAAATTTTCAGAAATTTAAAGTGGACTTGTCTGAGAGTTTAAAAATAGGAAGTCTTTATAGTCCACAGACAATCAAGAGAATGAAACCTGAAGCATTGGAAATTGGGAATATTTATAGGTTTGCTCTCATTTGCATACGGCATCATCCTAAAACAGTCAGCTAATACATGGTCCAGTTTTAACTGTCATCGACCTCAGCAATCGCTTTACTTCAATTATTTTGCCTTTGAAGTCAAGAAAAGAGAAAACTGGTACACAACTTCCATGTCAAACTGTGGGCAGATTTTTTTTACAAATCCATAACGTCCTACTGGTAAATGTCTACACAATTATGTATTCATTACAATTGCCGGAATGTACAGCAAGAAAATGCATTTTCATTAATATGCAAAATGGCCTTATATGCAAGTAGTACAATGATGAGAATATAGAAAGGTTTTGTGTAAGCTGCTGTAAATAAGCCCTCGGGAGATACATAAGAGGACAATATAGGGATCTTAATTCACAACAGCCAGCCCTGATCTGGCGCCATCGCTTCTCTACCATTTAACCTGATAGCCCTGCAGTCCTCATAATACTCAATCTAGACACATTTGACATGAAGACTTTTAAATGTAAAATGGCTTGGAGGTAGGATGTTTGGAATGAAATTGGAATTTTTGGAAAGGTATCGCTAAACTACAAATCACTGTTGGCTTTGTGGGCTTCACTCAAAAACAATGGTGGTAGTTTTTATCACAGTGAAGAAAACATTTTTGGATAATTTATGAGGGTCAATTTCAATATATAACAGGGTAATAATAGACATGACTGAGTATGCTAATGTTTGCAGTGAATGAGGAGAGCGAGTAGGTATAGAAAATAAAATAGCAATTACAATGGACAAATTATTAAAGTTTTTTTGGGTTTGGTTCTTTGTATGTGCATTGTAGAATCATTGGACTTGGCTGTTTTTGTCTTTTGCCTTGTGATAATATTGCACGTAGACAATGTTCTTTATCGTATTTAAACATCTGTTGAATGAGCAGTTAGCATAGTTGCGGATGAAATAAGTCGAAAATTGAAGTAATGTAGTCCAATACGGTAATTGGGAGTCGTCCATTATTTTCAAAGGTGTTCACAATCGCCACACACGTATTAAATGTTCTTGTACTTTTCTGATGTGATGAGGATGATTTGATGGGATAGTTGGTGGGGCTGAAGGGTGATGGTGGCTTCACTTTTTGGTAATATTTGATAGTCATGATGGCGTAGCATACTAGCAAGGCATGGAAAATAGGTGAGAATTTGCATTTTCCCTATGCAAAACGCTTGAATGTTTTACTTAACTTTTGACGTGTACATCTAATATCACCAATATCGTCATCCCATTCCTTGGGTTATTCTCCACTTGTGTGAGTGGTGAAGAGTCGAAATGTCGCGAACGTGGTACAATTTCTATGCATGCTTTGAGGATAAAATTTTATTTAAAAAATCTCGTAAACTCAAAGCTGGTTGGCATGAAGCACAATTTATCTTGAACTTGTACATTGCTACTTGATATACATAATTTTCCCCATGTAATAATACTCCATATAGTTAGTTTTCGTAAGTGAATAAGATGATAATGAACAGCTTTTTAATATTTATTGGGATCGATGACAAGTTAAGCTTCATGAATTATGTAGCACTGTGAGGAGTATTTTAGTTAAAGGCAGTTTCTTTTTGACAATGGTCAAGTAAAATGAAAATTAAGGCATACTCGAGAAGAATACTCCTCTTAATAAAACGAATAATAATAATACACAGGTATACAATATACAAGCTATTATATATTCAAACAATAGTAATACAGTCAAAAAGATAATCTGCATATACGAACCATCATCATCAGGGCACTACTCCATTTTAACTCAATTGTCGTAATGATCTCGCTGTCAGACGGTTTACCTTAGAATAATATATTAGTTAGTTCTAAATAAAGCCGTTTAAAATAATGCAATACATTTACCCCTTTGGGATTCTTTTGATCAGACCTACCCAACTGATGAAATTGTGTAGCTTGTGTTAGTTGCTGGTTGCTGTTATTCTCTTAAAATTAGATCTTTTATGATAGCCTTTTGAATGAAACATTGTAATTTTCATGGGAAGAGAATAAAGTTCAATATTTTTCTTATGAACTTGACACGTGTTTGGATGATTTTTTTTAAATGTTAAAAACGTTTAAATATATGCGTGTATATAATTAAGTTTTTTGAAGATTAATATCAAAGCACATAAATATGCGTTAAATTTAAATTACAATTCTGTTGGATTCACAAAAGGGAAGGAATCGGAAGTGTAATGCGCAGTTCTGTTATGCAGACATCGCCCATTATTTCTAATCAATATAATAGTTGATAGTCAATGGCAGCGTTTTGGTTTTGCTCCTTTAGATATCGTTTCGCGATATGTCGTCGCTGTCGAGGGTCACTTTCATTTCGCAAGCTCATATCGCACAGTATTTTGTGTGTATTTAGATGTAAAAAGATTGAAATGATAATGGTAATGGGAAATAAATCATTTGCGTTTTTTCAAATACTGACACATACAACATACTAAAAGTATATTCTTATTTTCTTTAAACTGCTCAGTTGTAATAAACGGGGAATTTGTGAGCGAAGGGCGAAAATAGTGATTTACATTGCCGATTCGTTTTGCACATTTTTTCTCTTGTTTAATCAACAATTTTGATCTGACCAACATAATACATATAGACAGGTCATCATCTTATTTTATTTATGACTGGCATTTTTAATAGCATTTTATCAGTTCTATTTTTGTTAATAAAAGTACTAAACATTCCTTTGCAGTACGGGGTCATCTCGTTTTTGTCTTTTTCTACCACGCACTACAGTCAACCTAGTGTAAATAATTAAACAAAAGCAGTTAGTAAACACAGCGGTGCTTTCTGTGTCTGAAACAATTATTGATTTGACTTGACTCGTTTACAAATGATTGTACAGTATTTGATCTTCAAATATATAATGATAATAATAAACGCAGAAGAATGCAGCTTTTCCATAGTTGAAGAATAAATGATTCAATACACAAAGCGTGAGTGATGTTGATCAATCGATGCTAAATGGGACTCGTCGACATTTTGGGGGAAAATCTGTAAGAATGCTTTTTGTCATAGATTGTGAAGAAGAGTATACACATTGATTGTAAATTACAGGGCAGCTTCTATTTAAATTATGACTTTTACCTGAAAATTAAACCATTTGGTAATCACAATCACTGAAATTTTTGCCAAGATGACCTCGGTCATTCATTGATTTTTTAGTTAATGCGCAAAGTAAAGCTTATGCTATCTCACAGTAGAATCATCAATACGAACAAAAGGGGAGAGTGTGCCAGATGGAAAGCTAAAAATCACAGATTTACAATAATGGTAATACATGTGGTTATATAAAAATGACTAGTTGCAACTTTAATAAATAATTTATTAGCTAAAAAAGCACATCGCTCAGTTGTACATTAGTCACGAGTTCACGAGATTCATAATGAGTGTCCAATTTTTAAGTATATATTTAATGATACAGATGGATATATTAAATGGAAATATTGGGAAGGGATATTTCTACACCCTTGTGAAGAGGATATTTTATGGTAAAAATCTGTTAAATATGGAATATAGCTAGAAAAAGGTGTGCTGTGGTAAACACTTAAATGCATGTATAATTTATTGCAAAAACAATGAGCTGTTGAATTCGCTAAATTTATTCTAAAGTTAAGACCAAATTATGAACGTGTCACTTTTCTATTTTGGGAAATAATATTTTTAATCAAACAAGTTGCCAAGAATTTCAATGTCTGCTGTAGGATAGTTTGCGCTAACTGTCAACTGGAATTATGGACGAGGGGATTGAAATTAGCTTGACGGGCAAGTCATAGTTGTAATCGTTGAGTGCATCGTAGTGTTGATTTCATTAATTGTAAATAGTTACATCACCAATAAATCAACAACAATTGATGCTCTCGCAAAATAATATACTACATAGTGGTATCAGATTAGAGTTCTCCAGACAAATTTTTATTTATTGCGGTATTTACGCAAAGTACCTTTTTATCTCACACCTTCATCGCATAGTCAAAATCAAATAAATCAAAATGATTAGTTTAACCTTTAAAGTAAGTCACGAAGTAATATTATACAAATCGGCCGCCTACAGTTTTAAATTATTGCATACAACAAACCATGCTTGGATCCCTTCTTTAATGGGAATCCTGAGTCGAAGCCAAACAAAGTTGCTTTGATTAATTTATGATGAAGACTACGTGTGGAATGATTTATTTTTCCTAGTCAGTTTAAATTGACAGATTTGAGCACACACGGAATTTGCTGACGTTATGTCATGTGCAATATTATGCGGGACACACGCTTGAGTATTTTGCGTTAAGCATTATTTACACCGTTACACTTTTTATTCTCTGCATTAATTTGCGTACGTAGATTGTCATGTTTTGTCAGTCATTCTAACTGCAGTGCAATCGCTATATTACAAATTACAATCAGCTCATGCACATCATACAGTTCACTTTCATTGTTGGTGAAGAAATGCAGAATGCAGTTGAGCCATGAGCTTCTTAAACTGTAAATGTCCTTTTCAGCCAAATCTGATGTTTTTTGCAGTAGCCTTGCCTTGACGTAAGAGACGAAAAATAAATCATAAAATGGAATAAAATAAGGAGTAAATATCCTAAATTACATCGTGTACATTGCAAACAAGTGGAAGAAAAGTAAACCATTTAAATCAAGTTATATGGAAGATAATTGTCCACCCGAAATGCACCTTAGCTATAATTAATTTGTTCACACAAAGCGTATAATTAAAAATGTAGAGCGATTTGTATACATGCCAAATCCCATAATGTAGCATTGGCAAATTGGTAATATGAAAATCAGAATGCAATCTTATTGTTCGCTTGAAGCTATAGATGGGTGACGCCTTGCGCATTAGCCTTTTAATTACTCATCCGTCCTATACAGTGGACATAGCAGAGACGTGTAGCGAATTTCTTTTCAGACGTTAACGTCCATTATAGTAAATTCACATTGAATTTAATCATTGTTTGTGCTATAATGATCTGTAACAGGTTCTGTTTCATGCAAATTGATGTAGCTATGTTTGAATCATGATTTGTGACTAATAACTGATGGTGAATGACATATGTATGTTTTTGTTTGTGGTTTTCGTTTTTATCAACAACGAATTCATAACCAGAAACGGATGTCAGTTCACAATTTTTGCCGTGTGGTGGGATTATGACTTACATGGTTAATATTGGTTTGTTTTAGATCTACGAACCTTACAGAGTTTGCTCATCCAATACAGGAATGCGCTACACCTGTTCATTAGTCAGTTTCTACCTGAGCCGTGATCATGAGCAAGGTCAAAAGAAATGCTACATTTTATGGACCCTTGTATTACTCATAGGGACGTAAGGAATCGTCACTAATTGTTTAAATTTCATGGAACTCACCTTGCGGTCCTTTGCTAACAACACTACTGACTCCACTCTCGATTCTTGAAATCAAAGTCAGTGGATTTGCTGTCAGCTATAGTACACTAACTGTCAGTTTACAAAGTTTAGGTGAGTACCTACAGCTAATCAGACATGCCCTCAAGTAGTTCTTACATTATCATGACCTTGGAAAACGTTTACTAGAAAGAGTTGCTCACAAAATAATTTAATTGCTGTTTACGCAGAAAATTAGAGTCGCTTCTGGCTGACGATGGAGTTGTATCAATTTCCCTCGCGACATATATACTTGCGGTGTGTATGGTTATTTTGTCACAAACCGGATTCAAAAAGCTTCACACGAGAATTGATGACCTTGACCTTGTTTTTCATCTGCAGGAAGAACCGGCTCTCTGTTTATCTCCATTTTAATCGAGATAAAATGTTACGTTATTGCAGTTCATCCGTTTACCACGGAAATTTGGTTGCGTAAAAAACAAAGATCATCGGTTACTCATACTCATCATCTGAGCTATGGTCATTCTTAGTTATATTCCGAGATACGTAAGTGTATCTTTAATGGAGGATTTGGATGCAAAAGATATTCAAATCCTAAAAATAACATACTACAAACTTACACCCACTATCATCTCGTAGATTTTTTTAAAAATGTACGACGACGACCTTGAATTAAAGAAATTAAATTATGCTTCCTCTGTCATTCTTCAAACTCGTTTACAGAGAGCTCCTTTTGGTGGCACGACGCTCTCGAAAAGTATAAACGTCTCTGTGAATTTCCTGATTCATTTCATGTTCGGGAAGTTGTTCCAGGAAAGATTTATAGAATTGATATTCAAAATTAAAGCTTTTGTCAAGAGGAAGGTGCTTGAGCCGTATAAAATCCGATTGTTCCAATTGAAACTCAAACAGTAGCAATGAAATTACGAACAGCTACAATCGTATTAGCGCAAGTGATAATTATGACGACGGTGGTGGTAGTGTCGGTGTCTTTTAACAAACGAATACATCATAACAGAATAATACAACCCAACTCGAAACTGACTCATTAATTGCAGTAGCAAGAAAGCAACGACTATATTATCAGCTTTTGATTGCAATTACAACTTAATTATTTTATTGAGATTGTAATCAAAGACTTTTGTGATGTAACATGTTTTTCATGTCTTTGACTTGCTCCTCCGCAGAAAATAGCTGTGTACACAGTGTGTACCTATGTGTCTTTTGGATCTGCAAACATGTGTAATTAATTACGTCACGGCGTTTATCTTCAGATCACATCACAATTCTTCATGGGTATACTCTCTGCCACAAACAAAGCGACAATTATAACCGGTGTGAATTGATAATCTTTTAAGATAGCAATCCTCATTGGTCATTGGCAAAAAAGATATGCGGTTGAAGCGGTCAAATTTTCAAAACGTACAATTGACTTGTCATAATAAACCTGACATTTTATTTACTTTTCGATAAATTATTACTTGTTTTGAGGGTAAAAGGTGTTAAGGTGTCTGAAATGGATGTTTTTTTATATTTTTCTTTTTGTTGATTTTAGGACTGCATGCGGTGTTATATATCACGGTTTGTGATATGTACATTGTCAATCAAAAACTTTTTAAGGTTGTTCTCTCAAGATATGAGGATGATTAAAAAGCTCTAACTGCATTTATTGTCAATGCATTTAAAGCATATTGCATGAAAGGAAAGGAATAAATGTAGAAATAAAAAAGGCAAGGAGAAAACAGAAAGGTCATTCATTTCGCTAGTTATTATCACCATCATCATTGACTGCCCCCTACAATAACAAATATAAATGAGCAAATGCAGATTTTTTAATAAAAATAAAAATCATTTGCAGATTTTATGGCAAGAGTTGCATTTAAAAGGACACTCTCAATGTTCTGTTTTACTTTTTGTATCGGATTTAGGACAAAAAATAAAGACTGTTGCACATTTCTCAAACCAATTAATCCCAAAATGGGTTTGGGCTCTATATTGTAATAATCTTTGAATGGGTTTGGGATCTGGATCAATGATACACTACTGAAATAAATAAGTAACATGTCTTATGAATAAAAAAAGTTAGAAGGAAATAAAATGTCCTTCAGACTTTGATTGTTAAATTAGTTAAGCTAACTTCCCTTTTTTTATTTACACATATTAGTTTAAATCTACTGATTATATATTATACTTTTTAATTTGCATTTCGGCAGCACGCATAGCACACGGCGTCATTCTAAAAATAAGGCGATTGTCTTCTCCTCTTTGGTTTGAAGGAAGACAATTAAAAAAGGGTGCAATCAGACAAAAGTCGGTTCACACTGGGTGCATGCTGCATGAATGCATAACCCTCGACATGGTATATTTTAGGGTGGCCTTATAAAACATAAAAATATCAAGCCCGTCATGAATTTCTGATTGAGCCGACATTTAATTTAATTGATCAATCTCTAAATATCATATCCTATCAAACACTCAAGAACAAGCAATGCATCATCTGCACCTCCTGCACTAGTCATAGATTTCTTTTATTACAGGTTGGGCCACACCTGTAAAACATCCTTGTAAAATCTCTTCGCTGTATGATATTATGTAAAAGTGATGCCGTAAAAATAAAAATCTTGTAAAAAATTCTTGTAAATCATAATCAATCCTGTTGCCGGTAAGTTACCTGTTCTATTTCTAATTACAGATGGAGACACAACAGCAAACGTGTTATAGCATTGCTCCTTATTTTTCTGCTTATCATCTGGAGCTGAGATGTAAATTATTGTTAGAACCACCAAGTGACATGGGAGTTACGAAATAAAATGCATGTAGAGAGGATGAATGAATAGCTGGCAAAATAGTAAAAGCGTACAGATGTATTTGTTGAGCACATTAATTATATTATTTGTCATCTATCTAAAGATTCAATTCTTTTTAATGCAGGCGAAGGCATCATGCCGAAACAATTAAAAACAATGGGAAGACCTTCAAAATGACAAATAATATTATTTGCCGGTTTCTACCTTGTAGCATGCACTTCTCGAACCTCAACCCATCTTCCCAATTCTCTGTCTCATTGTGAATAAACCACATTGAATAACTTTATGAAACAACATTTATTTCTTAACATTTGTAACATGAACAGAACGGAAAAAAATCACTAATAACGCAATTGATATGTAGATGTACTACATGCTGATAAGTATATCACTTGACATGCGCAATTTTTTGTTTTGTGTGCATCCCTCACCACCTATGCACAGAATACATTTTACGACAAAAATTTACATAAAATGTACTGTTGTATCATTTGATCTTGTACCGAGATACTTCAATTTAGTCAGTATAGTGTAGCAATAGTTAATTGAAGAAAATGTAAAAAGGGAGAAGTTGGGCTATGCCTATGGTAAAAGTAATTATTATTATGCATTTATTCAATCCTGTCACTGAAATTTTTAACAGTTTTATATGGATCAAGCAACTGAAATATTATGTCTCTGTTTACCAAAAACAATTTAAGTTGCAATTATTACACTTTAACAAATATGAGCGAAGTTTGTCAGAAGGACTAACGATCAGTCTTGTATTTTATTATTGTGTTTGTTAAACAGTTTCTTTGAACAATACACATATAATAATACAGATCAGCCTTGGTATAATTGAAAACGACACCTTATTTATCATTATGCCTCAAGTAGTAATACGCATGAATCACATAATGGATATCTCTGAAAGTCCATTTCGAATTGGGAACGAAAAATGATTTATTCCATGTATAGAGCGTCTATCGTTTCACCTGAATTGGCGTTAGCAGCTAATCCAAAATTATCATTCTAACTGTTTTGCATACTTGGTTATTTTCAGATTTACCTTTTCATATTTATTAGCATAATTAGCTGATGACAATTGACAATGAGCTAGCTGACTGTGCGGTTTGCAGTTAGTAATAGAGCAGTTACTCATTGTACCAATTTCGCTCACATGTGCCGCATCCACCTCCACCATTTAAAAGTAAGCAGTTTGGAAAGCAGTCAGCATTGAAGAAGCCATCTACGAATGTCAAAGAGGGGAAGGGAAACGTTATTTCTGAACGTGATAATTTACATATTTTCCTATTAATAAGATACCAGCAGCGGATACAGATAATGACAAGAGGGTATAGACCAGCAAGGTTTTTTTCTGCCAAAAAGCCATTTCTCATTCTTGTCTCCAATCATCATATTATATTTTACTTTTGTATATACAGTCATTATGTTAAACTGTTGAAAACGTCTTCATTGACAAGAATTGGCTGCTGCATGATACTCATTAATAGCTAGTGCATAAAATTGGGCTATTTTCTTATCAAGTGAAACAAGACATGACATGACCATATAATTCATCCAATTTTTATAAACTTCCATTAACGTTCCCCTAACTGAATACCAAATTACTTCTTTTTATTTATACCTTTTCCTTGATATCTAATCATCTCACATTGAGGATGAAGTGTTCGGTTCACCAGAATAACAAGTACCTTCTAAAATATGCATGTCGTTTGCAATGACTGAGAAAAAATTTTAACGCCAAATTTACTATGAATGTTACACATCTTTGGCAAATTGGGAATGACAAATGATGAGCGAGAGGGTAGGGAAATATGTGGGTTATTTATTGTCCTCTTATCCTTCTCGAGCTTTTAGCAGTTGACAGTTTTGTTGTTTTTCAAGAGAGAGCGAAAAACAGAGCTCTGTGAAGTCGTAAAAAATGGATTATAAAGACTTGTACAGGGTGAAATGTCGAATGGGATGCACACACACGTCATTGATTTGTTAATCCAATGATAATTAGATAATCCACTGTAGCACTGTATCCACGGGGTTGACAGTGAGAGTGATATTTTCTTGGATGAGGACACGCAGGATGTAGATACTAGATAGTGACCCATTTGCATTTACGACATTTGTGATGAGGTAATACAACGACAGATACTGAAGGAAATACCTAGAAGACAAGTTCAATATGATGATCAGTTAAATGTGACATTTCACCATGTGTCTTTTTGGATGAGCTCATATAAACCTTGAAAGTAATGGTTACAGTGGCGGCATACTTTCAACTTTTTCTGTGGTGGCGATAATGATGAGTCAATTTTGCGTATATAGTGTACTAATTAAAAGTATTTTGGACGAAGATCTCTAATCACAATCAAAAACGTTCGTCAAAGGAATGTGTTTTTAACTACTGTTGACGTGTTTAAATGATGAATGTGTCTAGATGAAGTGTGCATAGTCGGCTAGTCATTTTTTAACCCGTGCCAAAAATTACCAAAGTACTCTTGAACTTGACTAAAGGGACTGGAGAGCAAGGGCAGCGCTCAATGAGATGATTACGTAATTCATTAGTTGATATTATGATAATGACAAGAGAGAAAAAGTAAAAATGCTGGCAAAAAATATTTTGGCATTTGATTTTAATTTGAAATCAATCTTTGCTCTGATTTGGTAGCTGATTTGATGCTAATATCAAGTGTCAATGCTGCCGCTTGTCGCTTATGCCGCTCTGGGAAAAAGTCAAGAAAAGTGAATTAATCATCCGCGCTTAAATGCTCTTGTAACTGTATATATGCCGAAGGACTCTCGGGTCACGTACTTGTACACTGTTAAATAAATATGCCTTATAAGTTTTATTATTAATTTAAATAACTATAATACTGTACGATTGTAACTGATACAAATATTATGCTGCTATTCCACACCCAACCTCAAACTCACTTTTTTTGCTTGTGTTTCAACTCTGACTTCTCAAAAATGCTTTGACCAAGATCAACTTTTTGACAACAATTTTTCATTAAACATTCCACTTGAATTTGTAATTAGCCAAGAAAATCAAATCTACAGTCAAAACACCATAAGTGTTCAATATCGTCGTAGTTCGACTCATGATAAAATGTAAGAAAGGCGTGTGTCTTTAAGTGCCAAAAAGTGCTTTATTGTTACTCAAAGGAATTTTTTCTTTCTCCTTCGACACCAACTGGTTGACATTGCATTGTGTTACACTATTACGATTTTAACTAGTATATATTGCAAAAAATAGTTGAGTTTTTCAAGAAGAATTCCTTTGAGAGATTTGGTCCAATTGATTGGTTTGATAAATGGATGTGAAAATGATCTGTGGCTTTTCTATCTCGTAAAACATATTGCACTTTTGAACTAACATCAAAGTTCGTTCTACTTGATTTCGAGTATTTTAATCTAAAGCTATATGATATTGGGTAAAAGGCAAATGGTTAGTGTTCCTCATTAGAATAATAATGATACTGATTATCATACATTAAACAATCAATCAAAATATTGAATAGAATGTTAGGCGAAACAATGCAAAAATATAGATTAAAAGTTTGACTACAAGTACAGATTTGGTGAACGGGACGTGACGACGACGATTGCAAACTATGCTTTACATTTATAATCCAACAAAGATGAAAATAATGAGCTGAGGAAAATAAAGTGTCAAAACGATAAAATGGATATGGTGGTAAATCACCAGTTGTGAACTAGTTGTTAGCTACCCAATCATGTTATTATTAATGACATTTATTAGCAAATTGAAAGAAATAAATACAATAAATGCAAAACTGATTTGTTCGCCGGGCCAATTTCTGTAATCGTTTCACTATCTTGACGAGCTGTTGCCATTTTTGGGGCAAAAAATTGCACTCACCAGCAGAAGCCATCATGTGGAGTAGCTTAATAGGATGGATTTTTTTACAGGGCTTTGTGTAACACAGCTTAATTATATATGTCATAAATATTAGGCGAAAATGATCAATAATTCACTTTCTTCCCTAATCAGATTTCTTCTGTTCAATAGTACATAATATTATTAATATATATGCCTGCATCAGAAGGGTGGATGTGAAGAAGATGGATCAGACGAAAAAAATCATCCCTTAGGCTATCCCAGCAATATTCAGAAAGTGAATCAAGAATGAAAAGGATTTCAAATAACTGAAAAGAACTCCTTGTGCCAACTAGAGATAAGTTTACTGCTTATTGCACTTGTTACTTTTGCTACTGTGCAGTTATGTAATTTAATAACCATCCACTTTAAATTAGGTCCATTGCCTGTAATTTGCTCTAGCTATTTGTGACACTGACTATTTATTCAGTGATCAAATTCAAAAAATAAATATGTATAGACATTCAGTTACTTGTAGAGAAAAAAACTTGCCGAGCGAGTTGTATCTATCGTGTGTCATTTCATGTAATTTTGAAAAATGAATATATATGTATATACATATAAAAATCACAACACAACCCACAGTAAATAATATTTAAGTGACCATAAGAGTACAAACATCCCAATTTCAACTCCTGTGGTGTGATAATTCCACCTTTTTGTCCACATCTCATTAGTCATAATGACACTCGACGTATATTTCTGTGCTTTTGACTTTTCATCAGTCTCTATACATATTACATACGTATATTAATTTTATCGAACTGTACGTGAGTAAAAAAGGTCGCGAGAAGCTTCAATAAAGTGCTAGGTGTAGGTATACTTCTTTCATCTGTATTACTTTGCTGGATAAACGTGACCAAATTGACCACCAAAGAAACCGGTAGACCCCTTTTTTGACTAGGCTCATTAATTAAAATGGGTAACCTTTGACCAAAAAAGTGAGTATTTTGCTGTTTGTGAGTACCTAATTACGGTTATTATTTTTTTCCCATTTTAATAATATTGCTGTTCAGCATGTTATATAATTCTAGAAAACAATAACCATCTAATCTAGTCTAGCATAAATAATAATAATAACAGCAGTGGACTAATTATATGCATGAAAATCTGCGTAACGTTGCATTTTTCTTGTTCTTATTTAACAGCTACAAACTTCAGTTCAGAAGGATGATAATAATGGTAAAGTCTATATGGAATGAAATGCTTATTGTAGGATATCATGCATGCTGCATATAAAGTGGCAAATGATTGTTGTTTCCCTTTTTAATGATGATTGTTAGCTGACGCCTGTCAATAATAACCAGTATATATCTAGACATGCAGAGCGAACTGTGAATGCGTATAAACAATCTGAACCTCTAATGTCAAAGGTTATATTAGAGCGACGAGTGTCGTGTCTCTCACTCAATGACATTGCTACTTGAACGCCAAATCCGCCCCAACAAGTGGCTAACGTAATGTGGTGCTGATAATGTCAACGACATTTCAATTTCAAGTTGCGGTGAGTACGTAACGCACGCACCTAAGGGAGTTGTCGCATGGTCAGTCTGCTTTGAGGACGCAAAAAATACATTTTTATTGGCGTCCTCATACATTAGGGAAAATAGGAAATACTCCTTACATAATATGTTCACTTGAGTGTTCACTGTTCATGAGATTCTGAAATGGGCAGGTTTATTATACAAATAAAGTTTGAACAACAAACATAGTTTCAAGCGCAAATGTGAATTTCTTAAACAACTTTTAAGAAGTTAAACACCCGGAAAATACTTGTAAAAAGATGGAACCGATTTTCTCTCTTATATTTACAATTTATTATTGTTATGTTGCGTAGTTTAAGTTTAACAGATTAATCTTTAAACGAACGTTTGCCAATTATAAAATTGAAAAATTCGATTTTCTCTACACCAGACAGCCAAAAATATAGCATACAAAAAAAGTATTGCACCCCCTAGCTAGGTGATCCTCAACAAACATAGTTTCAAGCGCAAATGTGAATTTCTTAAACAACTTTTAAGAAGTTAAACACCCGGAAAATACTTGTAAAAAGATGGAAGCGATTTTCTCTCTTATATTTACAATTTATTATTGTTATGTTGCGTAGTTTAAGTCAGATTAATCTTTAAACGAACGTTTGTCAATTATAAAATTGAAAAAATCGATTTTCTCTACACCAGACAGCCAAAAATATAGCATACAAAAAAAGTATTGCACCCCCTAGCTAGGTGATCCCAAATATGCCGGAGTTGTTTCTTTGTTGCGTAATTTTTAACGAGATCATTTTTGACCACACATGAATCCATCGTGACATTGCGGAAATACCAGAACACGAATGTAAAATGGTAAACACAGTAGCGAGTTGTGTGGTGTGTTATTAAGTTGACCAACTACAAACCCATTACTACGATGATAATGTCACCTTCTCCTACTAATCATTGTGTAACAGTGGCTAATTGACATTTGAACAGATTTGTCACTGTGAATAAAATACAAAATGCTTTATAATGTGACAAGTACACCTGTTACAAATATAAATAGTGCTAGCCCAAAACTTTTGCTTTGCTCTCCTTACATCGTTTTTAACATGGCTACTGTTGCCGAATCACATTTTAATGTCAATACATAACTACTAAAACTTACACACCTTTGCGCATGCCTTTTTACGCGGATTTTCTAACTGATAAGGTGAAAAATCATTTGGAAGTATTGTCCTGCATTCTACTAACGTCATTATTTCTGTACACAATTTACGACATGCGAGGAATCAATACGCTAGTAATCAAGTGCAATTTAAATTCGTATGGCATCCACTTCAAATTCAAAACTGCAGAACAAAGTTGCGGAGATGTATGACTTATATTATATTCAATATATAATACTATAACAGTACAGTAGTGTATACTTTCGATAAATATGTGTGCTCTGTGCTACTGATTTAGTTGGAAAAAACAAATTACAAATGCTTCGGCAAAAGTCCCAAACAAGTTAAGAGACGCCCTAACTATGTAATTCAAAACCAAAATAGCGTCTATGGTGCCAATTATCAGTTTCGATATCGTAAATATATACTTATTACAGTAGGCATGCAGGATTTTCACCTCTACCGCAGTTACACATGGATATGCAAAAATAAGCTAATTGTACCAATAATTCTCTCCCAGTCCAAAGTAAAATTAATCTATACATTTAAAATACTTAGATTGCTTACAAGCACAGTGGTTACGGTTGTTTCCAGTAAAAATAGCATTATGTAAGTTACCCCATGACAAAATTGCCGATTCATCTTAACCATCAAACTTCATTTTCCTCATGGAGGAAGGTATTAAAGGCTGAACATGGAGTCTTGCAGAGTTGCAGCAAAAGATCAAAGAATAGAATGATAAAAATACAATTTCAAACAGCAGTAGCCGAAGAAGATAAATCTGAAGAGAATTCCCTTGCATCACTGCTTCTGTTGTTCTTTAGTTCCCCACAAAACGTATTTATTATTATATATTTTTTTAAAAATCTAGCATTACATTGTCTCTATCAATGAAATGTATTATATGATTTCTCAATTGCAACAGTTGTGAACAGCGAGATAAATTGTTGCAGTGTGTGCATCGTAAAAAACTCGTACTGTGCATGAATCAATACAGGTAAAGGATGAATATTACTCATCTTGGGTGGCCCCTTGCCAAGAAAAATTGTAGACTGAGAATTCAAAATGTAATACGTAGCTGGGATGTGTGACATACAGATCTGAATAAATAAAAATAGTCTAGATTTATTAAACTTATTTTAAATTCTTGACCGCACGCATAATGCAACTCGGATTCGCATCTTTCACCATTTTACAATAACTACCTACTTAACCAGACCCTGTACAATTTTATGACGATTTGTTTGCCTAAACGTCTAAACTTACAAGTGGCGGTGGTCATCGTAATCATTGTGATCATGCTTATTCATGATATTCATCATCATAAACAATACTGATGAAAAGGTAATAAAAATTGATTCATTTAATGCTTGATAATGCATTCAGTACGATCTGATTTGTTGATTGACAAAATTGCAACAAGCTATTAAACTATTATTACTATTTTTTACTTGTGTTTTCTAAACGTTTAGACACTAGAAAGGTTTTAATTTGTTGGCTTTTTATCCGACAACTCATTATGAAATTGTTTACACAAGGCATGCTGCTCGAACAATATTATTCACATAAACTCCTATCATAAAGAAGAGTAAGCGTAAAAGAGTGAGATAGTTTTTCTTGCCGCAATAATCTATTCTTTGACACAAAAAAGGTTATGAATATTCTAAACTAGACTAGGGAATAAATCTAATAGTATCAAATCGGACGACAGCAAAGACAAATAAGAGTAGTTGGATTACGCTAAAATTTCATTGAGTTGGATTCTTGCCATAAAATGTGCAGATGGCTGTGAGTGAGTGAAATTGTCAAAGAGCCAAAGTCTTGTTCAGATCAAATATCGATAACCTGCCTTCATTTCATATTCACACTTTTCTTGGTAAATGAGTAACGAAATAAATGTTATGTAGTCGAGTGGGCAGAAGTTGCTGTTGTCATCAACATTTGTCAATTTCGTTTCAACGTTGCTCCCGGCATTAGTCTGAATAATTGGATAGGCATTAGGCATTGATCAATTTTCTTATCGAAAAAACTAATTGAACTTATTCTGATTAGCAATAAGATTATTTAGTAAACGAGGGTCTGCATTTGTGACTTATATACCATCCATTTAGAGGTTCGTCCGTAAGATCATGAAGGGTAATTTTTATTGGCCCGATATTATCATTAGCCCTATAAATGTACACCTTGGGCTGGGTTGAGTCACAATTTATATGCATTCTACCTATTAATAATGAACCGAGCGTATGTGTATAAGTGTATGACTGACAACAGGGAAGTCATCAATCTTGCCCTTTTTGACACGAGCAGTTTCCTACTTTTTCACCAACAAAAGCCTTCGTTCCTATTGACGAGTGTCATGCTAAGTAGGACTATTTGCTAATCTCTATAATGTAGCAATAAACACCAGAAACCCTCACATTTTAAGGTGCAAACATGAGTAATTTTACCTTGTGTAGATGTTAAGAAATAATGCACGTCATGAATTTTCATACGGATTTTGCTAATTCACGTCGATGTATGAAGACAACTTAAAATCCTTTTATTGCTTTGGAAGCTCCCTTCTCATTTATCTTTTAGAGATGAAATCAACAAAAAGGGATTTCTCAGAGAAACGACTACTTTTGCAAAAGCTTCCTTTGTACTTTATGTTGATAGCTGCTGATGATCACGACGATGATAAAGTGAATGTGTACAAAAAGAAGAATAATTTTATTGTGGGCATCCTGTGACGATAAAGTAATTATCATTTTATGTTTGTTGTCTAAAAGCATTTTCCTTCGTGTTCTATACAAGTGTAGAAGCATGGGTTTATTACACCACTTGATCTTTTGTTGAATTCAGGAGGCAGTGTGCATGCATGCCAACATGGTATAACCGATGGGGTTACACATCTTTCATTAAAATGTCAGCGGGAGTGCATGGACACGGCATAATATTCATTATTATTCATCATCATCCCAAGACAAAAATTTCTAAACTACAATACTCCCATGTATACTTATAGACTAATAAAAGCTCAAGGATGACAACGACAATTTTGTTAAAAAATTAAGCATTGCAAGCGACAATGGGAACGGTGAGGGATCCATACTACAGATATGTACGGTTGTATAAAACATTATTGTTAGTGGTGTCCTCTTAGAGGAGAAAATTTTTATTGTGGTGTGCTCACAATAGGTGACGAGAGAAGCATAAAGAGAAAGCAATTATTTGGAAGACTTACTTGATGCTTGTCTGTGTATGTGAAAAATGTTAAGAAATGCACATTTATATAAGTATATAAAAAGAAGATGGAACATGGCTTAGCACAACGGAAGAACGTATGCAGGACAAATGCTGAGAAAACACTAATATTAATATAAATGAAAATACAGTAATGAATAGTCAAATTATGATGATGGCGAGGGACTATAATGATTTCTGGTTGGTATGTTCTGCGAAGACTTTTTGTGTGCTCTATAACTCCTCAAGCACACTAGGAATGGATGTGATGCTTCCAAAAAGGATGAAGAGATCGGCATGGGGTCTTCAATGGAAAATATTACGACAATGAACCAAAGGGGACTGTGTGTAGCATACCCCCGACCATTTTATTGTCAACATGGATGACCAATCGGAATATATCTATGCAGATTCGAAAGTACCAACAAAATGTAATGAAATTGAGGCTCAGGCAGTTTTCAAAACCTACGTGTCCTTGTACATGAGGAAACGTGTGGATATTATTTTATGGGTATCGTGGATATTAAAATAGGATAATATAAAGATGTGTAATAAACTTAAATGTTGTAGGTTTTCTGCTTTCACTGAAATCCAGGAAATCGCAAGGCAATATATGCACCAAATATGCAATCATAATGTTTCAATTTTTCTCTACCATTATTTCATGGTGGTGTGTATCTTATTGAATTTTGAAGTCCAGGAGTTGGCGTTACTCCAAGTGTAACCATTTAAAACAGCATTGCCCATAAATAATTAACTTTGCCTCACCTGCACGAGATGAAACCAAAGTAAGTTGCATTGCATATTGTATTTTTGTAGTTCAATTTTCGATGGTCACACATCGTTATCATTACTTTAGAATCTCATCTCTCTAGAGAATCGTATCTCATCAATCCGTCAAGCATTCATCTATCGAGTCATCCCCCATCTATACCCACGACACAAACGTATATAAACAAACCACACAAAAAGCTCATTGTTACACCAGCACAAGTTGGTAAAGTTTCCCTATTGTCTCTCGTCTGTTCTATACCAGAGCTACTTTATGGCATGATCAGAGATTCACTAATGTAGTGAATCCAATATCCAATACAAGTGGCATACCTAATAGTAACACACGCACATTTTCTCTCATTTGCTGCAATGATGATTTACGGTATTATCTTTAGATCAAAATGGGATTGATCGGTTGCTTATACGTACGTTCATACTAGGATGAAAATAGGATAATGAAACAATGACGCTGATGTGGAGTCCAATCACTCAGCAAGCAGTCGACCACTCTGGTATATTATTATTGCGATGACTTTGCACTATTTTCGCGGATTAAGCGATATGGTTTACCCTTTTTATTCATGTAATAGATTGCTCTTTTGAAATGAACGCATTCACTAACTCGAAGGCTGATATTGTTCATATTTTATGATATAGTCCGGCTAGAAAAAAAGCAAGGTATATAAAATGAGTCATTAAAAATACACCTGAATAATATATACCTGTAAATAATACTACATTGTACACAACCAAGTATCGATACTCAATTTATAATAATCGCATCAAAAGCAAAAACGTGCGTATCATACTTTCAGTTTGTGATGATAGTAGAAGAGTAAAAATACTTATTTTATGCCGAGGACCCCTGGGGTTAACTCGTCTCAAAATAGAGAAAATACATTTTTTCCATTTACCTATACAACAGTAAGGAAGGAGCCTTCGAGAATGATTTTTGGAAAACTCATCGTCGTCTCATTACCGGATTGGGATCTTGTTCGTGGTCGATATCACAATGGCAGTGGTTGTAATACATGATACCATCTTTCCATCCACTTGATCATTCCCTCATCATTGTAAATTACTAATTTTAAATGGCAGCGGTTTCCTCAACTTTTCCTTTGAGTTTGATGTTGATATATATAAACTAGTTCTTAGCTCGAGAATTACTCCTATTGTTTTAACCACGAATTAACAAACAATTACTGACAATGGTGGTGTATATAATGCTCAGAGAAATTAGAAATTGTCATTTTAAATTCTGATAAAAATGAAAATTTATATTTGGATGAGCACCAACAAAAATCATCTAGAGCTGGAATTGAACGGTAAACCATAGGTAGACGGTACTTTATCAATGCTTTCATAAAAAAGTAAGTGGAATTTCTGGAACAAATGAACAATACCATTTTAAAAATAACAATCTATCCCATCCAATAATGACCATATTAAAAAAAGTAGATGAATGTGAAGTGACTCAGCGACTAGTGAATTTCTCCTACTTCATGTACTTCCATGATTCAAAGTTTTTCAGCGCAGTTCACCGCTCCACACAATACGACCCCACACATAAAAACCATTATTTGTTCACTTGTAAACTTGAAACAGAAAATAATGTGCTTTGCACCAGAAAGAGAGAAACAATACCCTGCTACAAAGTGAAATGTTGGTGCAAAATGAGAAAAGGTTCATGTCCCTACCTCCCCGTCAAAGTGACCATTTAAAGTCTCCTCACAAATATCTTTTGAACTTGATAACTCAAACAAAACAAGAATCGAAACTGGTCTGATCACTTCACACTAAAAATCCACAATGTATTGTTAGCTAGTAATTACTGAACCAATATTTAAAAACAAGCTTCTCTCCCAAAAAAATCTTTGTAAAGTTCGTCAGAATGTGGTGATTGTGATAATGAACAGGATGATTAGTGATTTTTTTTGTTTAGTACATAGTATGATAGCGTTGGGAAAAAATCATTGTCATCCGCGTGTCTGCCCAGAAAAACGATATAATGCAAGTCAATGAAGTCAATCAATCAAAGAATGGAAGGTAAAACATACACTGAGGAGAATTCTCCAAAGACTGATTAGATTCACACGGTTTCACGGATAAAAGCACACTCATGGTTTACGGTTCAATGAAATGAATAGACAACGACGGACCTGGCAGCCGTTTTAAATAAGAATGAATCTTGAATTTTTTTAATCGATCAGAGGAAATGGACCATGATGATGAGCTGAGGTTTTTTGGAGGAATTCCTCAGAATGTGTGGGAAAAGTGAGAACAAACAGAAAAAATCAGGAATGGAGTGTATATAGCAAGCATGCAAGATACTTATGGAAACTATACGCAAGTGACATTGACTACTGACTAGGAAATCATGACTTGTGATAAATACCTGGTTAGTCACGCAAATTAATACCGGATTTATATTTCCTTCTACTTGGAATATAAAAGGTATGCTACAATCAGTTACAAGATATGTCGAATGACGATGACCAGCCGTGCTAATTTTCAGGCTGTCTCGTTAACTGTACGTCATTCATGTTTCATTGACTCTGAGAACAAGTCTTCAAGCAAATAAGAGGAAATGAGGTTCCTCAATCCCTCGCTGGAAGTGATTGAAAGTTTTTCAGTTAAAATTTCTCATGCTTCAAAAATCGCCTGTAGATACGCCTGTAAATTTAAAAAGCAATCAAAATGCGGATGTAAATGCCATAATTATCCCATGCATATAATTTATTCTAGTGAATTACTGTGGGCGTACGTATTCTATTTATTGCACATAAATTTGGAGATGATAGCAAAAGTAAATACGACCTACAACCTATAGGCCAAATTAGTTTATTCCAATCAGACCAGACTTCTAAACGAAGTTTATTAATGTGACCTTATATTCTCTTTTTAATTTGGAGGTTATATTTACTAATAAATTATTGAATATGTATACCTCTGATTCATTTGGGCAGATAGGATATTCAGCTCAGAGCTTTCTCGCAGAGGACAAATTCAGTTTGGAAAGCAAAAACAGGACACATGGAAAACAAAGCACGCTTTTAATTTAATGACTTTGCATTCATAAACGCTAGAACATGACAAAGGACTAATCATGATGCATGAAAATGGTCGGATTGAAAATGCAATATTGCATGATACACATTACTACAACACATTATCTTTTTCATCATCAGATTCTCAACTGTTTGATGGCTAGAGGACCGCGGCTAATTTCATCAAAAGGTGGGTATGCAAAGCACATCGCAATGTTCAAAAAAAATACATCCATCTATCCTTATCATCAGCTTCAGATATGTTGCGTTTCGTGTTGGAAATTTCTCTGCATATGTGTGTGCTTTATAAATAATTTTTAATATGCATTTGCATTTCATGAGCGGGCCTGACTTTGTGTCAATGCGGACAAAAATAAATGAGTGATGATGACTGGACAGAATTCCGGAAGGATCATCGCATCACATCACACCCTCCAGGTTAATTAGCTTGAGTCGGCCACATCCCCATTGGTCGAGAAAGTGAACTCCACCCGTGAGAAAGGAATGAATGCCCAATCCTGTGAGCAATACTGCCTGTGCTCTGCTAATAATTTCGTATTTACACTATGCAGTATACGGCACCGTGCTCACGGGGTTGTGTTGTGACTGTTATGAACGAAGTACAGGGAGAATGCTAGGAGCACAAGGCACCAAATAAGAGAGAGAAACAGAGTGCGCGGTGTAATACCACATAGGGATGTGAAAATCTACATATCTGTTCATACCTGTGTTTTCTCTTCCTTCTTGTATCTATCCCTATTCTTTCTTTCCTACTTGTGCATTTACTGATTATACAAACTGCTCAAGAAGGTACTCAAAATCCGAAGTTTTCTAAACTTAAACTTGATGTCTTCAGCAAACAGTTTATGGGACTGGGTAATTTTGAAGCATTTGTATCATTTTGATACAGTTATGCTTAATTTTCGGGGTAGTTATATGGATCTGATTATTGCATTTAATGTTAAATATTTCATGTACATTGTACTACAGCTTTCAAAAAAATACATAATCTTCTAATCGCTCTTCACTCAACAAAGACTAAAACCTTGAATTTTGCTCTCCATGAGCATGTCAAATTTTAACGGGCGAGTTTAATTTAAAATAATTTTGATCATTTTGGTCGCTAAATAAAAAAATAAATGAAATTTCGCTCGCCATTACTAGTTGTCTGTTGATCTTGATACTCTTACCATTCATTAAATCGGTGAGGAAATGGTGCTTTGTAACAAATTGTAAGTTTACTACGAATCCAGTCATTGCACAGCTTTGTACAAAAGACACATGGTTAAACTCTTATTATGTCACTCCAAAATACTTTCTGTGTATCATGCATTAGATAAATTGAATACTGTGATCGTAACTGAGATTACGAGCATGTAAAAGACTACCGACTCGGTTAGAAGGAGACTCCCTTTGAACTTACCAGTGAGCTTAACCTGCACTGCACCAACATAACACCATGCTAATACACAAGCAAAACACTATTATCCCTTCTTCATCAACAAACCTAGGTTTTGTACTGGCAGAATACCTTTGAAAAGCGGTGGAGGAGCTTCAGCTTCAGCTCATCATCACATTATTCCTCACTACTCAGTACTCACTCTATTACTTTTATTATAGCCATAGGTCTCCAAGAAATTTTCTCTCAGTCGTTGCTCACCTCTCGTCATTGGACTGATTTTTCTCAATTTTCTCTGAAATAGTTGTCCCTGCTTTGTGACGACAACACCTTAACATCAACCGTTAGTTTTGAAGGTGAGTTACACAACTAGTGTGAAGATGAAACCTATATATCACAACACCCCAAAAGTGTAAGATTGACAACATGAAATGAAATAACACGGAAGTGGAAATAAATTTTTGATGAAATAGGATACATACAGTAAATATTTCTTTTCAAAGTTTACTGTGTTGTAGAAATTTTCCTAACAATTCAATAGAAAAGTTATACCAGAAAAAATACTTTTTCCGTGGGGAAAGTTCTTATATGAGCTAAATCCTTTAGTTCAGAATGGAAGCACGGATTTTAATTCCTAGTGGACTAAAAATAGTTACAAAAGAAGTGAAATCTAATAAGCAATCTGCAGTCTCTCGTTTACCTGTTAAAACAGCTAGTGAAACTGAAGATGAAAAACCTTCAAGCTCTTCGGGGCATTTTGAAACAAGTGATCAAGAAAATCAACGTCGGTCATCACTTTACTCGGGGAATTTTTCCTACAGTGATGAAACCAAAGATGAATACGATTACAAAAGTGAATGCTCTGACTCATCGTCCTCCTCTTCAGATTCCTCAAATGAAGAAATATCGGATTCCAGAGAATCATCAAACTCCAAATTTGAAAATGTGATTGGCAGCAGTGAAAATAGTTTGTCAAAGAAAAGATCCCAAGCTGCAAAACGGAGGCATAAATTAGGCACAGTAACTCAAGTCAAAGTGCACAATAACCGATTAATTGAGAAGGCCTTGTTCACGGCAAATGAGGGCGACATACACGTTATGAATTTGAAAGGAATTTCGTCAATCCCTCAGAATGATGTAAGTTTGTGGATTTTAATAAAATGTCTTCATTCATATGAGCGTGTTTCTTGAAACTTAGAATGTAATTCACATGACATATAAATCAAGGCGAGAACTGAAAGTTAATTTAGAAAAGTGGTCGTCAGTTCAGCTCAACATTTGACTTAGAGTATGATGGTATCAGGCGGTAACCGACATGTCAGGTTTTGTATTTACATAAATAAGGCGAACAATTTACCACGTCTCTCATAATATTTTCCATTTACGTTTTCTTAATCAAGGTAATACATCACAAAATCCCAACACAAATATCTTACAAGCTTCCATCCTTCTCATACAATTTACATAAAAGTATAACAGTCAACAGGGAATTTAAAGGATATTGTTCATCAGTTCCCTTTTTCTCTTTTCTTTTCTTTGATCGACTGTGCGCCGTGATTTTATGATATCACGCAACCATCACTTTCATAATCAAAGTAATCACGACGAGGAAAAGTAGGTATCACTTTACAATATTATGCATATCGATATCAGTTCCAAACAAATTTACATGCCTAAATTGAACAAAAGGTTGCGTCATGCATGATATGATTTTATCAAATATGATGTCTTCATGACAGTAGTGAGTGGTAATGGCAAATTTTCATGCTACCAAAACTTTCAGTCTGCGTGCTAAATCCTTGTATTTATTCCCTGCTTGAGAAAGCATTTTTTGACATCTTAATTCATTAATGCACCATTATACTTGTGAGGATAGATGGTAGCATATAATAAATTGAGGTTTTCGGTACGAGACAAGGAGTTTAGATAATAAGCAAATGGATCTTATCAATACAGCATGCAATACATTTGTTGATAAGAAATCATCGAATGACGAAGGAATGAAAATGTGTGCAATAAGGAAATATATCACCACATTACCAAATTATCATAATCTAGCGAGAAGAGGAAGTTCAGAACTATGAAATCTATAGCTATGCATATTCATGCATTCCAGTCTTAATTATATGTATTTGATAAGAGTTTTTTTTGCATTGAAACCTATTTTTCAAATATGGTTTCGAATTTGGGTACACCCACTTTTTCGTGCTGACGCTGACAAAAATACGTATGTGCATACGTCAGGAAGAGAAGATTTTTGAGGGACGAATGCTGATCTCCAGCTCAACCGAAGGTGGTTAGTACTTAGTATTACTTGCTGCAAATACGAAAGGAGACAGTCGAATTTTATACCTTATACAAATGTGTAATTTTACAGGTCCTCTTCCTCTTGATTTATCAAAACCACGCAATCTTAACCCTTCTCGTTCATCATTAACCGAACCACTAAAGATTGGCACTCCATTTGATAGTCCAGATTCTAATGACAATGATTTTAAGGAATCGAGATTGAAAAACAGCAAGCAGGATTTGTCGTTGCTTTCTCTTCATGAAAGAAAAAACACGGAATCTTCCACAATGTTCTTCATTAGAAATGTTCTAAAGCAAAGTTCTCCCCCTTCGAAATTGTTCCAGCCGTATTCATTGGAGACGGAAAGTGGAAGAAACAAGTTAAATCAAAGATCGTTGACTCCACCATGTTCTAACACTACAATCGCATCATCATTAGCAACCCCGCCATCATCCATTGGTTTCAGCTCTCATTCTCCAGTTGTGCGTAACTCTCCAGTGCTTCGTCCTATATTGAGAACGCGGGGCAGGGAGAGATCCCTCTTACCTTGTGAAGTTTGTGGAAAGGCATTTGATCGACCGTCATTGTTGAAGAGACATTTGAGAACGCACACTGGTACGTAGTCAGTTGATTAGGATTCATTTAATATCTAATATTTTGTTTGCATAGCACAATTTTATAACGGTGAAATCTTTAACATGTGCAGGTGAGAAACCGCATATTTGCGATGTATGCTCCAAAGGGTTTAGTACAAGTAGCAGTTTAAACACTCATCGCAGAATACACAGTGGGGAGAAACCTCATCAGTGTCCGATATGTGGAAAGAGATTTACAGGTATTTAACAACATATGGTAACACTATATTTACAGATATGATTATGCTCAATTGCTGTCAAATCTGTTTCCTGTTTCTTTGCATTAGCCTCCAGCAACCTCTACTACCACCGGATGACACACAATAAAGTAAGAGATAACTTATTTGTTAAACTTTCACCCGTATTCTATACCATCAATTGATGTGTTAATAATGTGTTAATTGTAAGGATGATTTACCCAAGTATCTTCTTCACGACTTGAGTTGAGACGTTATAATTTGTGTTTATCAGAGCAGTACTACCAGCAAACTGGGTAATTATTATTATTTCTTTTCAGTTCATTTTAGTGAACAGCAGTTTGTTTATTGTCTTACGTTGCCCCTTATCAAAATAAAATTGTAGCAATGCTTGCTGTGCTGTACTAATTAATAAAGATTGTCATGATTTCAGGTGACAAACCCCATACTTGTCAAATATGTGACAAGAAGTTTGCTCTCCCTTGTAATCTACGGGCTCATCTCAGAACACACGAAGAGGATCCTATCTCAAGTTGTTCTGTTTGTAAACGGTCTTTTCTGAGCTCATTGAACATGCTTGTGAACGGGCGTTGCAGGGGATGTTTGTTGAATAATATACCATCGAACAGTAGCACAAATAGTGTTTGCCTACGCAGGGAATCCTCCCCATCTTCTGGAGCAAACTCTGGAGAAAGCAGTAAGGGGCATGGGACAGCAATGGAATCTTCCTTGATTCCTCACAGAATATCATCGTCAACCTTATCAACTCTTCCCCATCCGATCCCTAATAATGCTATGCAACTTGGGTCCTTAATTATGCCGAGAATTCCTGGATTTTCTGTACCAATTCCGGGCTCGTTATCACTTCCCACTAGTTTTCACTTTCCTGCAAGTTCAGCTTCAACCCAATCTACTACCTCTGCTGCTTCTTTATTTAGAAATAGTGGGGCATCAAATGCAACTCTGGCATCTGGTACGAATCCGTCATCAAATCCGTTCTTGGAGCAACTTTTTGAGTGGAATTATCGATTTGCTAAAGAAACTGCAGGAAGTCTAAGTTTGAGTATCATGCAACAAAAGCTAATTG
>JAHZNA010002857.1:0-11725 GCA_027743935.1 Sinodicranocentrus sp. ZH6 | reverse complement strand
CACTATTGCCAGTGAGATTAGTGCTTTCTAATGTATTTCGGGATGAGGAATCCAGTGGTGATAATCTTATCCCCAAACGCTCGACGGTTTAATTGATATTTACAAATTTGTTATTTTCTTTACCATAGTACCATAGTATTGTATGTCCAATATTTTCTTTACATATTCTGATAGTTCGTCTAAAATTATGCAGATTTGCAATTTACATCATGTGAAAATTCTCAACCGTTTTGGAACTGTAACCCATTTGCTATTGGATTCTCTGGAATACTATAAGTTGGTCGGCTCTAGAAAATTAACGGTTGAGAATGTTTACATGATGTGAATTGCAAATCTGCATCATTTTTGACGAACTATCAGAATATGTAAAGAAAATATTGGACATACATTACTATGGGGTGTTGCAATGGTAAAGAAAATAATAAATTTGTAAATATCAATTAAACCGTTGAGCGTTTGGGGGGATAAGATTATCAACACTGGATTCCTCATCCCATAATACATTAGAAAGCACCAATCTCATTGGCAATATAGTGTCTTATAAGTGTAGTCCTACTTGTGAGTGTATGGGGCGTTCAACTGAGTGCCTAGTGTACTCTCTTAAGTTCATATCATTTGTTGTTTGAAAGGTCTAATACAAGCAAAGAAGCAACGATACGACCCGATTGGGTGTTCTATAAAATGAGCCATGTAGAACGACGTAACCAAATAAAATTCGTTTTCGAAGTTTAAAAGGAAGTGATGAGTAAAGAATGGAGGATATATTGGACCCAATATAGGAAGTGTTCGCTGACTGAATGGGGCGTTTAATTCTGATGTTATTCTATGTTTTTAGTTTAATATGTTAGGTTAATGCTTGAAGTTAGACTAAATTTCGTTTTATTTTATCTTGTTAGGTTAGATTGTTAGGTTAATGTTTAAAGTGAGATTTAAAAAAGTCTTATTTGCGAGCTCAACTTATACTTAGCAGATTTATTTATAATATTTTATGCTTACATTAAACTGTTAGGCTAATGCGTGACTACAAAATTTTATTTTATGCTCTATGTAAGACTGTTAGAGTAACGTGTGATAATAATTTTCGAAAGTCGTTTTCAACGGTTTATTGTTACTCGTGGCTATTGAATAGTATGTATTTAAAATTATGGTAATATTACAAGAAATTCTAAATTTTGCTTTTAGCACAAGTGACTCAATGTTGGAACCTTGGGGGTAACCAACATACCGACGTTTATGGCTACACTCACTTGAACGACAAAGTGAACGATGGGGGTTTTCAAGGTGTTTCAAAGGAATATCCTGGAAGCGATGTTGGAAATATTAATCCACCTGATTTGTATATTTATCAATCTGAACGTGTTAGTCATTATATGAGGTATGTCATACATTTTCAAACTGGAAATGGACGATATCAGTTGAGAATGTCGTTTACTGAACATAACTGGGGACAATCCGGTCAGAGGGTGAGTTACATAGACGTATAATATGTCAAATAAAATGATGAGAGTAGTTTTAAGAAGCTTAGCTAACCCTTTCAGCTTATTACTATAAAACTTGGTGGACTAACACTAAAAACCAATTTGGATATTTTTGCTGAGGGAGGATACAAAAAGGCCGTTCATCTGGACTTTCCTCTTTCACTTAATAATGGAGAACTGTCATTTAAGCAACAATCAATAATAATTTCTGATAACAAAGTCTTACTCGAATTTAGTGCAGGACTTTTGTTCCGTGAGGTAACAGGCAATTCCATTTGTGCTGCATTTCATCATAGTAAGTTATTAAGCCATAGAATTCAAATTTGACTTTAACACCTCAATCATATCTAACTAGCTAGCCTAGCTGGTCTAAATAGTCCAAATACTTGTTTATTAGAATGCACAGATTTCTGCTTCCGTCCATCTGACTGTAACAAAAATCCTGACTGTTTTTATGATTTCTCAATAAATCATTGTTTGGATAATATTAACTTGCCAAAAGGTAGTGATCTTTCTCTATGTCCGAATGTTAACGCAAATCATTGAATATGTAATGTATAACTATTATCACATTTTTAATACGATCAAAATATTATGTAGCATGTGGTCGTTTTGATGGACAAAAGCAGGATTGCCTTTCCACGGGATGCCAGTACTGTTGTATCCACAACACATGCCATGACGACCTACCAACCGGTAAAAAATACATACTCTGCGTTAGTTACAAGTGCCCGAATATTGCTGAATGGAAATGCAGAATCCACATTTAGGAAACTGCAGCATTGCCAACTGAAAATTGTCATTATTTAAATCATGACATTAGAAAAATTGGTTATAGTTATCTGAGTTTCACTAGACTGACTAAATACAATCCATGCACGTAATTAGAGATTAATTGTAAGTAATCAAACTTGAAAAATCTTGGCTCACCACAGTTTTCTTCCTATACCTTGGAATTCAGTTTTTATTACATATTTATATAAATGTAGTTAAAATGATATGGAATCTTCTTCAATTCAAGACAGGATTTCTGAACTTTTGCAATAATTACTTATTCATAAAATTCTTTAGATCATGAAAATAGTATGCTTTAATTGAATTCATAACCGGATAAATAAATTAATAAATCCTTAATAATTTTTCGTATTGGCAATATCTATATCTTAATTTATTTGTATAGGAATGGCTTGTAACGAAGACTGTCATCAATACTGCCATGAAAAACAAATATGTGAAGACAATGGATGTGAATACATGGAATCTACCGGAGCCTGTGTAAAACCAATAATAGGTAAGTTTTGATTGTGTCCGGAAGGGTTTTACTAAAATATGATAAGATAATCCTTTATTAACGATTAACATGTTAAAAATATCAGTTACAATCAATGTAATTGGTCTCCATAATTTGATATAACATCTTATCAGGTCGTATCTTAGTTCATAGTATGGACCTTAGAATACAAATAAAAACTAACAAGTAAACATAGCGTGCACAAATAAAACTCACATACCGACGGCACAGACAATTTCGAAGTTGTGTATTTTTTTACTTCTTTTGTCACCTTAAGAAAACAATTGAGTTCAAAGCTTGTACAGAAGAAGGTTAACGGTTAACTTATTAAATACGTGTTTTTCTCTCGAATTAGCATAATCTAACCACGCCACCCTTTTGATAATTTTGCAGACTGTTCCTCATTAGTACAAAATAATGTGACGGATTTAGACAATTGCTTACTGTGTACTCAAGGAATGTGTGCGTATGTTCCATCAACTGGGGAATGCATATCATCCGAAAATGCCTCAAATGAGGATTACTTAAATGAAACGGATTGTAAAACGGGTAAGTCTGAAAAACTGAAAATCAAGCATTCTTGAAAAATGGGTAAAATCATCAAATATATATTTTTATCATATTAATAGCTTGTTCCTTGTCGAGTGGAGATCTTCCCTTTCCATGTTTGACCCGCGGTTGCAAATATTGCTGTGCATCACAAACGTGTCATAGTAATGACGACATCTGTAAGTTTTGAAATTTGATCTAGTTTAACATTTTTAGTTAACCTCCCTTTGACTGACATGGTATACATTTGTCATTCATAATTAAATTAATTATTTGAAACCGTTACCAGGGGTAAAATTAACGAAAATGTCGCTGCTGTCTGTCTGTGTGTCGGATTTGCTTTCTGTGACTCCGTGTTACTAAACGCAATAAAACGCATAGCTACGAAGTCGGTAACTATTTCAAACATAGCGAATGTAGTTCTGCTCTATTTATATCAATAATGCTACAATAATTACTTCCCGAGGATAGTTTTGAAACGATTTTTGAACCTACACTGCGAGAATTCGCAATTCCTGTTCTTTATATTATATCACAACCCTATTCCCATTATTTGTTTGGTACGTAATCAGAATGCATGTAAATTTGCCTGCTGTGGGGATCTTAGAAAACAGCAAAATGTAGTATACGATGTAGTTTATGGAAAGTAGGAGGAAAATGTGACGCTAAACATTCAAACCCTTCATTAGTGCAATATTTGGAGGGCTGTGGAGATAATTCCTGTTTTTGCTATAGTGTTCATCTCTGGGCTCAGAATGTCCTACCAGCTCTCCTGGCGCGGATCCTTCATCCAGCACAATAAAGGACAATTACATGTTCATCTTCAATTACAATTGATGTGAGATTGAAATCTGACGATATTTTGATATCTGTCATTTGTGTGAAAGATTACTAGAAGAATTAAAATAGCTTTTCATGCATAAGAAAGTCACATATTATGATACTATTCAGAGAACGCACGTACAATTAGCTTTAGCTAATATGGCTAGACTTTTTCAAACAGGACAAGTTTCATGTAACTGCATACATTATTTTTCTCTCACTTGTTTCTTTATTCATTGTAAGGTTAGAATTCTTATACTTTGCAGCAATGCATAATCGACTGAACATGAAACGCGGAACAACAGCATATTATTGTGTGCCTGAAGTTATTTATTTATGCAACTAACTATATGTACTTTAATTAATTTATTTCATCTCGAATATCAAATCCATGCTGAACTTGGAAATTTCGGCATTAAATTACTTACATGCACCCTGATCTGTCAGCATGTCAATACATATTTCGGGTAAATAATTATTAAGCCCATATTCACTCAGTCACGTCACATGAGTCATCATCATCATGAGTGAAACTTAACTGGTGCGTGAACGACTACTACAGACAATGCTTCAGCACATGATAAATAAAACACTTCAATATCTGCGATGGGAATGTTTATAATTGCAGTTTCATTAACGGAAAGTTTTGTTCATTTACATTAACATTACGCAAAGGTTTTGCCTACAAAAAGGTTAGGTTGCTTTATTACTTAATATCCCGAGCTTTATCCCGAGCTTTATTACGCAAAGGTTTTGCCTACAAAAAGGTTAGGTTGCTTTATTACTTAATATCCCGAGCTTTATACACGTACAATACTAGAAATTATAAAGGTTTAAATCAGTGGCTCCGCTTCTCTCACGAAGCTTCTTTCACCAATGCGGTCCAATTGAGTCCATCGCAACTGGGAATGTTCGAATGAGGATAAAAAGGCACAAATGATTTACAAATGAAGTGAATGAACAGAGATAACTGCGTGCTTGACTGGGAAACAGTTCACTCATGAGAATAAAACAAATTGGGCCAAACCCGATGGAGTAAGCCGCTATAAAAGCAGACAGGCAAGTGATGGGTAACCATTGCCAAGTGGACTCTACAAGTATTGCACATTTGTCTTCAGAAGAAAATCCGAGAAGGTCAGACTGATTGCAATAGTAGTACAGACCAAATACTCCCAACGGTACCGACATGGCTACTGCAGAGGTTATTAGTAGTATCTTTCTTCCCAGACGGTCAATCAGAGGGAGACTTACAAAAAATGCCAAAAATTGGACCAATCCGACGATAACCGAACTGACGTTGTGATCCATACTGGCAGCAGTCGCAACCGTCACATTTGCAGTCGGTATATTCACGGAGAGATTATTTAAAAGGATGTTTCCTGTTCTTGGTTCTGCTTCAGTTAAAATAATGCTGAGGAAATAAATGACTGCATTTGCTCCCGCAAATTGCTGAAAGAACATGAGAAAAACCGCTATAAAAGCCGGATACCATATTGGTCGCTGCTGCATTAGCTTTAAAACTGACACTTTATTCGTCTTCGGATTGATACTTGCTCGGCTACATCTTCGCGTCATTAAAATTGCTGACTTGATATCCATAATTTCCAATTCCACAGCTTCTGAATTCTTGGATCCCCGAAGCTTCCTCATATTCTGAAAGCCTTGTTCTTCCCGTCCCTTCAAAATCAACCAACTAGGCGATTCCGGCACAGTTAGGGTCATGAAGAACAAGAGAACTGGAAAAATATTCATCACGAATGCCAATTGCCTCCAATCAAGTTCTAGAGTACTAGCTGAGAACCCGACGAGAACTCCAAATGATAGCAACATTGACGGCAAAAATCCCAACGTTCCACGCACTTCAGCGCGTACACACTCGCTAACGTATAATTGTGTTCCTGCAGTCGCTAATCCAGCAGAAAGGCCTGTTAGAACCCTCCCTGTAAGGATTAGGGTGATGTTTGTGGATGCGAACCCTATCATGAGCCAACCCACAATATTGGGGATGGTCAAGATCAAGAGGGTTTTTTGTCTTCCCATGTATTGTAGCATTGGACCGCTTATGATAGTACCTGCGAAAGAGGCAAGTGGAGGTGACGCAGCCACCCAACTGATGATATCTTTCGCCGACATGGTTGTCGAATTTAAAAGCTCGGTGTCTTCCTTCATCGACGCTAGCGCCGGTGAAGTATAAGACCTAAGGAGACCAATGCACAAAAAGGAGAATGCAGCAACAAAAGTCGTGTATATTTCAAAGCCTACGAATCCAGATTTTGACTTTCCATCGTGCGATAAACTTTGCCTCAACGACATTTTTGATTCTTTTAAAAGTCTAGCAATGTTGCTGAAACTAAGAAAGATGAAGACGGGTTTCGTTCGACTTGGCCCAGCTATAAAGTTGGATTGAATACGTTTGCTGATAAGTTTGAGCTCTCCAAATCAATTACCCATATTTTGAAACGGAATGGAAATGTACTGTGCGATCATGTTTATGCATGATTCTTTATTTATGAACGATAATGAATCCTGTACGAAGCCGTTTAGCTTGAGCTATTATTCTTGCATGACTTCAAATCAGTCAGTATTATCCGTGAGTCTGTTAATTTCTTCAAAGTCACCAAACAACTTGAAATTTCTTTCAGTCAGTATTGCCCATATCTTTAAGAGTTCTAGTCTAGCATAATTAATGTGCAGTGCATGCATCATGCATAATATTCTTACGACTTGTCTTCGGTTGCGTTTTATAATCAAGTTTACGCATATATTTACTGGTTCGTAGTATAACTTCGAAGTATATCACCACAAAAAAATTGAATGTAAGTTCAAATGTGTGAATTGGTCCAAATCTCTTATCAGTAGTGACCTTGGTCAGTAAAAATCTATAATATGCTACAACAAACACCGGGTTTATAATGCAAAATCACTACTCTAACTTATTAAACACGAAATACTACAACAAATTTACCTGAACAAAATCCCAACATCATTTACCTGTCACGAAAATGACAACTTAACATCATTTAAGCTAATTACAAATAACTTATAGATAAAATGTTTACGTTTAAGAAGTGAAAGTCAATTTTTTGCATACTAGTAGAAAAACTTACACACACACACGTTTCCTATTATTTCTGTAATGACACAAAACCCTAGAAATCCTCAAACTCAACTCAAATGTACGATCCTCCTGCCAATGTTTGTATTACAAACTCAATTCTGCTCCACCCTGAACACAGGTAATGACAATTGGAAGAATGTTATCGTTATCATTGTCTACTTCCTCCGATTCAGATTCATCTTCCACGGCATTATTTCCTGCCACAGTCACAGGAATATCTTCAAGATCCCTTTCCGACTTCACAGTGTAAACCATTTCTACAACATCATTATTGTCCAATTGAACTTGATTTACACCTACTTTGAGCCCTGAGATTAGCTCATATTCCTCATATTCAATGCTTTCCACAACATCCTCAAGTTCCGTTTTGACGAAAATTTCTCCCTGATTAATTAACCCAGCGTCAAGTTCATTTGCATTAGTGAATTCCTCATCTTCATCAGCATTACCTTTTTCTACATCGATTTCAATCTCTTCCTTTACTCGTATTTCAACAACATCCGCTTTTTCCGAACCATTTGTGGATTCAGTTTTATTAGAGCTGTCGAAATCTTTTAATTCTGTGATGCTAACGTACAGTTCTTCCTCCCTCATTTGGGTCTGAACCATTTCTTCCGGATAGTCAAACATCAAGTCGGTATTTAACTCTTCGTTCCCCTCTTCCAATGTAACGTCCACAGCGATGTCAGGATACGCGAACTTTAAATATGAATCATCCTCAACTTCACTCTCATTCTCCTCCTTTACAACTGTAGATTGATCAAACACAGGTTGGTAGTCTCTTTCCAATTTGATTTTACACAGCCCTGTATTAACAATCATATCCCGACGACCAATCACTTGTCGCCCTTCCTTTGTGAATTGAGGTTGAAATAATGTTTGAGACTGTTCCATCATTATTTGTTGCAATGTCTCGTCATCCAAAACAGTTACAGTTTGTTCTTGTTCATTAGATTTATTTTTCTTGGTATTATTGCTAGTTTCCTTAGAATTCTGCGAAGCTGTTTGAGATCGTGTTCTGGGTTTCATACGCTTGGAAGTAGTTTTCTTGTCAAAGTTTCTTCTCCCTCGATCATCAGACACCTGCTGCTTTTGACCATGAAAGTTATCATTTCGTTTCGCTAGTTTTTTTGGAGATCCGGCTAATGATTTAGACGAGTAGATCGGATTCGATAAATCTTCTGTCTTAGTGTACGGTTGATTATTTTTTTCCTTGCCAGCACTGGCCCGATCAACAGTAACTGTATCCAACGATTTCAATCTTCTAGCAGCAGTGCCAGTATTATTCTTCCTATTGCATCTTGAACTTGAACTAGTTTCACTATCACTATTAGCCGATAACTTCGCCCCAAGTTCAGTAAGTGGAGTTTTCCCCCTACCTACCTTAGGTTGAAGTAAATGTCCATTCTTCTTCGAAACGTTTTTACTCTTCTTTAAGGATTTTCCCTGTTTTTTATTTTTTTTCTCAGATAAGGTACCAAGCTCCAAACAAATCCGCTTTATTTTTTTTTGATCATTAAGAGATGCTTTAGAGGTTGCCAAAGTGAGAAGCTTCTTCGCTGACTCAATCGCATCACTGTCAATTTGCCCTTTGAGAAGATCTTTTTCGTTTATATCAGTAGCTGTGGTTGTTGGATTCTCGGTCTGTCCTCTTATCAACTTACTAGAGATTTCCTTATGCTCCGCTTTTTCAAAAACTTTACTCCGCTGCCCTAGCTTAAAAAATCCTTGTGTTTCTAAGAGGTCGCGAATTCCTTGAGATTTACCTTTTACACCATTGCCTACAGAATTTTCAGCTTCCAATGCTTTTCGTCTATCTCCTATTTCACTGTACCTGTCCTTGTAGTTGTTGATGGTATTCGTTCGAACAATTCTGTCTTCAGCAGACATCTCTGATAATGCGTGCGAGTGGTCGAACGAAAAATCGTCTGACTCCACATACATTTCCTCGTCGTCATACGCAGTAGTTGGAGATTCCTGAGATGGATGCTGCTTAAATGAAATTGGTTTCCTCTTTGGGTTTGAATTACGGTGCAAAAACTGTTGACTATCTGAATTTTTCACGGTAAAATTAAATGTTGAACCTTGGGAAATTGGTCTCGAATAATGTGTGCTAGGCATAAGTTGATGGGGCACGGGGCTAGAATTGACAGAAGGATCTCCTATTGCTGTTTGAAAAGTTATGTAGCCATGGCCAGGAACGTACAGTGTTGCTGGCTCACATGGACGTGGAATAGTAGTAGTGTGAGCATTAGCAAGATGGTTAGCGAATAGAGGCATCGACAGTGGCAGTGTCTGCATCGGTTGTGACACATTGGTAAAAGGGTTATGTCCATGATCAACACTATTAGTATTTTCAGGATATATCGATGGTTGCAATAAAGATGAAGATGATCCATACAACCAGTCATTGTCGTAACTCTTAGCATTTTGTATTGTTGTAACGGAAACGGTAGGTGACGACTGTCTAGGGCCTTTGTATATTCTTGGATCTTGAAGCCAGGAACGTGTTTGTAGAGGATTACCTTCATCTGTTCTATACTGTTCTTTTTCGGAGGTACTTGGTTGCGGTAAATTGACTTCTCTATCGTTTTTCGGTCTACGTTCAAAATGCATGTTTAAACAACCATCGTCGGTTTCATCTGTTCTATACTGTTCTTTTTCGGAGGTACTTGGTTGCGGTAAATTGACTTCTCTATCGTTTTTCGGTCTACGTTCAAAATGCATGTTTAAACAACCAACGTCGGTAATAGGATCGCCAGTAATTTTATTATCTTCTCTAGTAGGCAACCAATCAGACCAGCTATCTTTGTACGCTTCTTTAAACTTTTGAAATTCCTTAGTTCTCTGTACCACTTTTGTTGACCAAGCTGAATCCTCCCAATTATCAAAAAGCTCCTTGCTATCTGCTCTTGGCCAGTCATTGGTGTAGTCTTCAGTCCTTAAATTACCTGTTACACCCATTTTTTCTTCGTCAGTACAAGGATTCGGTAACTCGACCTGCGTAGAACTATTGGAATTATGAAAATCCTCAGTTGCATCCTACGACAAACAATCATCACAATAAAGTTAATACGCAAGATCTGGCGCGGCGGTTTGAATGTAAATTATATTACACAAATGTCGGAAAGCGATTCAAATCTACCTCAGGAAGCGGATGTCGATAAGCCATTTCACGAAGTTTACTGGTAATACTTTTCAATTGATCAACTCCGTGAGTACTAGAACAGATTTCAATTTCAATACTTAAATTAACGATGGAATAGCCATTTTGCATTTTTGAAACTGACAACTGACATCTCTTCATTTCTCATTCTTACCTATCAGCAAAAGTATCTGCAATAACTTCCAAATAGAACCGGATATCATCCACGTCTTTATTTAGTTCTACAAACTTGCCTCTGTCAGTGATATTTTTAAGTCTACCATGTAGGTACGGTCTAAAACTGCGGAGCTCTTGCAGAACGGTTATCGCTTTCAAACTCTTGTTTTCTGGAAGTCAGCAAAATAATATTTAATATATATACAAAGTTTATTCATGTACATCATACACAATCAGATTGATTGCATCATATGTGTAAATATTTCAGTTCCAAAGATTAACTTTGTCTGGCTAAGAAATGAAATGACTAAATTGTAGTTCAGCATGATACTCCATTATTTAAAATTACCTCGACTTTGGCCCGAATTGTCAAAAACGTTGTATTTATCACCGGAAAACATGTTTTAGTTTTGTAAGTTATACAGGTATATGATTGTTGATTGTGGCCTGTGGATGGAATGAAATGATCAGGGTCCAACTTCTGAATTTAGTTGTAGTTTTATTAGTGTAGTCGAACCGCTCAGTCAGTCAGTAACTATCCTGGTAAAAGAAACAACATTTTAATATCAAAACCATCAACCGTCGCAAAATGAACTCTCAACTTAAAGGTAACAAGTAACATTTACGGAAAAGGTTGAAGGAAAAACAAAGATTGAAGATGTAGGTATATTGTACGACATTGTACGTCATGCGTTGAACGGCGAGAGGGTGTGTGTTTAGTTACTTAGACCACGTTGTTCTAACCGACCGCACAACGCATGTTACGGAAAACAACCAAACATTACAATCACTTACTTACAACTTACTTGTTATTACGCAATGTAAGTAGTATTAGTATGATGTGTAAGTATGTAATGTAAACCTTACTGGAAACAGTTGACTGTGTGACCAAATTGACGGTCGGTGGAATTACGTGCTTTCTTTTAATCGGATTGGTTGTGATTATATAATTTCGAGGTGAATTATACACCATAAATACATTTTCTATGATTTGTAATACAATTCTCGGTTAAATTGTACATACCAACCCCCATTTTTAGGGGGTTGGTATGTATAGTCTAACTAATATTGGTTCGACTATACATACCAACCCCCACTTTTTTTTGAAAAATCGTGTTTAAAATCATATGATGAGTTGATAATTG
>JAHZNA010002856.1:0-51474 GCA_027743935.1 Sinodicranocentrus sp. ZH6 | reverse complement strand
ATACATCATGAAGGTTCAGTGAAAATTTCATTAAATTTCATGTTGACTGGAAGTTGTAGGAGGGACCGATAGCTTAAATCCACCAGTTTTATTAAGTCTGATGATGTATGTCTCGAAGAGATTGTGCACGTGCACTGGATTCGGTGGAGCACTCACAAAATGCATTTGTGTGCAAAGAAAATAAAATGACATGTTGTCATTGTGCAGCATTTAAGAATGGCACTAAAGCTATTGGCATTGGTAGACCAGCAAAATAATTCTTTATTAGAGCGAAACATTAAATTTGCTAGTAAGTAACTATACATCAGATATCAGATCGTATCGTGTTGACAATTCTCAAACAATGTAAAAAAGATGAATTTCACAGCTAAATTATCAAGTTCGCCGATTGGGAAACCTCCCTGAATAATTTGACATTATGGAGAAGGCACTAGGAGTTTCGTAATTTGAGGAGACTTCACACTTCAGATCTGAGATATCATTCCCAACTTCTTGATTGCTTCTTCCAAAACGCTAATTAGAGGTGCATCTCCATTCACCACTACAGCATGCGCTAGTTCCATTTCTTGTGGAATCTCTAAAGTAGCTAGTTGGCTTGAAAGCATGTTGGCTTTCATGAAATGGCCTTGACGCTCATTTAATCGTTTTTGAAGAACTTCCTGAGAACAGTTTAGGAACACAAAAACGACAGGTAAGAGGTCACCATCATTCTTTTCTGCTCCCCGAAGAATATTTCTATATCTTCTGGTGAGTGCAGAGCAGGCCGCCACGATACTTACGAAAGATTTTACAGCTTCTGGAAGATTTGTCTTGTCGATCATTTCTTGGCGGACAGTGAGAAGCCAGGGCAAGCGATCTTCATCCGTGAGGGGTATGCCACTACTCATTTTCTTTATGTTTGAGTCAGAATGAAAGGAGTCAGCGTCGACGAAAGGCACCTGGAAGTGATTAGCCAGAGCGGAAGCCACTTCCGATTTTCCACAGGCACAAGGACCGCATACTACCACTCCAAAAGGTTTCCCTTTTTCCAGAGTATGACCAATGTCACCACAACTCATTCTGCCTTTGCCTTAAAAGTACAAGTGATAATCACAATTTCCATTCCCTCCTTATAAATATTCGAGAGTAAGTTTATACGAGCTTGTGAGCAAAGCTCAATTAATCCTTTTCTTCCATGCGTTCGGTCCTGTTATTTAATCAAACTCACCACATGCCTGAAAGAAAAGTACACTGCACACTACACTACAGACGTAGGACAACCCAATCAAGGTTACCATAAAAATCCCATCTGCTTCACACGTAGCGTAAAAAAGATTTGTGCATTGTGTGGTGATTACGATGTAGGATTATAAGAATACAACACACGTTTTAATATTTTGATAATGGGAATGGGAATCATTTTGTATGTTATCATCACCTACTTAGCTGTTATGTCACACTTCACGTTCACACCCTTCTGAAAAGAAAAATTCTCTATTGATTGATTAAAGGCAAATGTCAAAAACGATAAATCTTATATGCACCAACATACTACATGTGCAAAGTTGAACCAATCAGTCATATCACATGTGTGTAAAAGTTTTATGTATGTCATCAATCTTTTATTAAACTCTACATAATCTCTCAGCTCCAATTAGTCCATATTGCAAAAATCTTGCCAATCCTACATTTATATGTCACTTTTTAACATAACAGCAAGACCCCTCATCAAAATATTTTTTTACAATTTTGAGTGAAAATCGGCTGGCAGAGGAGCATAATTTTGACTTGACCTTCAGAGTTAAGTATTCCTTTTTTTGCACAAGAATATATGGAGCACATGGAGCTTTCTTGTGAGTGAGTATGAGTGAATCTAGTTGGATTTGGATTGGACATGTGTAGTTTTGTTTAGATGACGGTAAGGTTGATGTGATCTCTAAGGAAATATCCTTCACAATTTTGAGTACGTAAGTACACGTACATAAGATGTAAATCCATCTCCACCACATGCTTGCTTGCTGTTGTTCATATAATCATGAGAAAAGTATTGACTAGAGATGTTCAAGTATTTTGTATTTGTATTGATGGAATTGAGCGCATGTATAACTATGCATGTTCAAGTCTTTCCTAGTAGTTTCATACCATTAAACTAATACAACATACAACTACAATCATATTTCTACTCTTCTAACTTCTAATGCTAAATCCTCAATAAAATCAATAATCAACTTGACTTTATAGGAACGTTTGTTTCTCATTTTTTCAAGTTATATTCACATAGCTTCCAGCCTTCCTTCGAATAGCTCAGAAAAAATGCATTTATGAATATTTATGATTAATGTTATATGATTATATGATGTGCACATGTATGCAGTTTTTTAAAATAAAAAATATCCACTAAGACTAATCATGTTTTGAAATCTGCCTGCTGCCTCAAAAGTTAAGTTTAAAAATTTCCCAAATTCACCATAATAGCAGCAATATAAAATTTTCTTCCCCACACGGATAACAGCTTTTATTATACGCGATATTTTGTCCAATTACCACTTACTCTCTTCACAATGTAGTTGGACAAGTTCCCGTGCGTGGTTCGTGGTTCCTAAATCCCTTTATAAAAAATGGTCAGTAACTTTTGAGTTTTAACTCTTTGGTATATTTTGGAATAATTAGCAAAATAAAATGTAAGAGTTTAAACAAAAACAGCATGGCAGAGTTAATTACAGATTCGCTGAGAGCTTATGAAAATGAAATCAAATAGACGTATCGTAGTTTATAAGTTTATAATTCAATAGGAGTTCATTAAAATGAAATAGAAATCATGAAATTTTCTGCGTCTCTATCAATTTCACGGAGTTTTTGCATACTTAATTTCTAAATTTTATTATCAAGTTAAATATCATGAAACTTTTATGCAAAGATAAAGGAAACTCATTTCTTATAAAATCTTCTTTAAAATCGTATTTTTTCTTAAGATATGAGTATATTGGTATATATCTATCTTATCCTCTGAACGAGAAAGTTATCGATTAATATATTTTTCCAATATTTTCCATCTTTATCAACTTGTTTTTTGTCGAATGTCGAATGCTTTTCTTATGATACTTGCGAGTTATGTAAGTTATGTTCCAAATGCAGACTACTCTTGCATTACATTGATAGTTCGGCAGTAGTAAAATCATTGGTGCTTTGCTGTTAATTGTCGTTACAATCGGCATTTGTGCCATTTGTAAATTTGATAAGATGAGCTTAAAAAAGTTACTCTTATCTAATCTGTTGGTGTCATACACGTTTCTCTTCACACGCGGAGCAGGGAGCAAAAACAAAGAGCCAAGTTGAGACGTGGCCTGTGGACTGTGGAGGTAAAACTGAACGTGGTTCTTGAGGCGCTTTTACATACAACATGCGTCTTTCTGAAGTGATAACATTGTTTGGTGCACACAGAAGTCAAGTATAAGAGTCAACGAGTATCGGCATTTAAGTACAAAATTGCCAGTTGTTGAAATTTGATCAATAAGTATCAATAAATGATGTAAACATACTTGCAATACTATCGTGGACGTGAGTTTGGTATTAAGGATTATAGTCGACAGGCATTCATTATCCAGTGACCAATTCGTTTGGTTTAAAAAACTGTAATCAACAGCCAACATCAACACTTGACAGCAGAGTCAGTGGTTGAACAAAATTGAGTTGTTCGTCTGCTTTGTCAATCATGTCTAATTTTTGGGGTAAGTATTAATTAAATATTTACCAAATTGGTCACTACCGGCTGGCTCAAATTTCAAACTAAAATTTTAAAGGGTAGTCGAAACTCGTTTACAATTTTGATGACTTAAATCACATAATTCATTATTCAAGAACATTTGGACAGTTGACAGTGGACAATTATGTCGGATGTGAAACTTGTAATTCCCTAACTATTTTTAAACGTTGGAAGGGTTTTTAAATTAAAAGTTATCTTAAATTTTCAGGATTAACCGTGAATGTCGGCAAGAAATTCAAGCAGCATGTTCAAGAAGCATTTTGCATTTCTGGAGCAGCTTTAGAGCCGTTAGATGTTTCTAGTGGCAAATATGATGGTATGGAAAGAAAAAATGGAAGGAGCACTTTTTTTCACTCGTTGAGCAAGCAACATTTCATTTGTTGCTTAAATACTTCTTGTCAGTTTGTCTTTGATATTTGAGTTTTAAAAACGCATGTCCCGATTAACTTTCGACTTTCAGATAAAGCTGTTCAACTATTTCTTCAGCAAGACCATAATGATTACTTGATATGCTCGCTATCTCCAAAACAAGGAGTCTTTCAAGCGCCCCTCGATGTGCGTGTAGGTTGTGGCGAAACAGTTGGATTCCATATTAAAGGAGGTTCAGAAAAATCGAAAGTTCATTTGACAGGATTTACCATACCCAAAGGAGACTCCCTTCTTTCCGTGATTCCTTTCAAAGGTCAGCAGCAATCAATTCTTGTAACTGAGCCAAAATCAGAAGATAAACTGAAAAAGAGAGTTTCTATCAAAGAAACCGAGTCTTATGGAGAAGTAGAATTGGAATCTAGCGGAGACGATGACGATGAGATGCCTGACATTATAAATAGAAAGTTATTTAATGGAAAGAATTCTGCCCTAGTAGCTGAAGGTGACTCCGATGACGATGATGATGATGACGACGAAGATTCTGATAGTGATCTAGGTAATGCAATACCTGTGGCATGAAAAGATGTGAATTTTAAATGCTGCTTCACTTTCTAACCAAAATAACTCGAATCGATTACCAAATAAACTAGGCGAAGATGAAATCGCGGAATTGCAGCAGATGGTTCAAAAGGGAAAATACAACCCCAAGACAGGGGGTAAAGTTGGCGAAGATGACGATTCTGATGTGGATCTAGATGACGACGACGAAGATGAGGATGATAGCTCTGAGGATGAAGATTTGGAAGTTGCTAAAAAGCCTCAAGTTGGAAAAGTTGGAAAAATTAAAGGTACTCCCCAAAATCAGAAACAGGGAAATGTTTCGAATTCCGCTACTCCAAAAACGCCTGAAAATCAGCATCTACAGAAACTCAAAACACCGTCCTCAGCAGGTCATACCCCTATGAAAAGTTTTAATAAAGGTGGGATTTTAGTTAATGATTTGAAAGTTGGTAACGGTCAGATTGCGAAATCCGGAAAAATGGTAAGTTTATTTTGAGCAATTGCTTGATTGTAAATCCAAAATGTTACACACACTTAATACGAAACAAATTAACTTTCTTAGGCTACAGTGTACTACTCTGGACGTTTGAAAAGTAACAACAAGCAATTTGATGCATCTCAAAGTGGTCCAGGATTTAGGTTCAGACTTGGCAAAGGAGAAGTAATTAAAGGGTGGGATATCGGTGTGGAAGGAATGAAAGTAGGCGGAAAAAGGCGATTAATTATTCCTGCTCAATTAGCGTAAACACTTTATTGATATCTATTTTTGTAAATCTACCTTTTATTATAATTCTTGCTAATGACTTTTTATAAATATGATTTAATGACAACTGCATTACAGATATGGAAAGAAAGGAGCTCCTCCAGATATTCCACCAAACTCAACCCTGACTTTTGAGGTAGAACTGAAAAACGTGTCTTAAAATGTTAATGTGAAAATGAATGTATCGTGAATTTTTGAGATTTTTTTAATCAGACATAAATCTACAAATCTATTGTTTGATGACCATTTTCGGTTATTTATTATATATTACTTATTACTTTTTAGTTTAGTAGTAGCTATCTATGTTTAGATTCTATTATATTCTTTATATTTCAATCATTAGCTAGTTCAGCAGTACAGTAGATTGAATTACGAGTTAAGTATAAAACGACAATATTTTTACTGCACCTTCAAATATGTGCACTAAACTATTTTGTAAAATACTGATGTAAGCTTATATAAATTAAACGACCTTGTATTAGGAGTTTTTCTTCTGCATGTCTTTGTTTTGGTGCACGAAACCATGTAACACATTAAAACCTGCTCAGCAATGTACACGTAGATATATAAATCAAAAAATTATTAATTGAACTTACACAGGACATACAAGGAGACAAATGCCAATTAACTATTCTTTTCATTTATAGCACTTTAGGTGTATTCTAAATACAGCGTATGGGTCGGTTAGATTTGGGATATAGTTTGAGCATAATATAGTGTTCTTCTATTATTTGAAACATTTCCGACCTAATATAAAATTCTTTGTTTTCGTACGTCTATGTATCTACTATTTTAGGCGAGTACCTAGCAGGGATATATGACAACACATCAATTTGGCTTATTATCCCTTCTTGATCAAATATACTTTATGAAAGTAAAAAAGACAAACAGTTATTATTATTGGTAGGTAGTGCGCATGCGATTTTATTTACACATTATGAAGAAAAAACATCAATCGGTTTTCTTAGATTTGGAATCAGCACCATCAGTCACTGTTGCAGTTGCAGATGTACCTCCATCTGCTGCACTCGGTTCTCCTAAGTCTTTTCCAGCATCAGTATCATCTTTTGGTGTATCTTCTACTTTACCCCAAGGGTTCCAAAATCGCAAAAAAATCGGCTGGAGGAATTTATGCCAGATAAAGAGGAAAGCTGGTATCACAATACACGGCAGGCAAACCATTATGAAAGACTTTGTTGGAAAATAGCAGGTTGAAGAATAATTTCCCCCTCTAAATATTTATAATTTAAATTTTACAAGTCAATCCTGTGCGTCGTTTGAGATACACACATTAATTTTTTTTGTATAATTTTATGTTAAAAACAAAATGACTCACGACTAGAATAAGTCAAACCAAATGATGAGTCACCAAAGCCGGAAGAAGTTTTTTGTGTAGCTTTAAATCCAATTTAAAGCTGATCGAAACAATAGACCACACCTACAGTGATAGTTTAAACTTTGTACTTGTAAGTTAAGACAAAAGGACAAATAAGAAATTAAAATAGTTAAGGCAGCGATTGGCAGATTTGTATCGCACAAGTAGAAATGCAAAATGGAATGCAAAGAAAAAATATTTTAAAATTGTACTGATAGATTGGATGAAGCACCTAAAGTTGACAAATATTCCCTTACATAGATATATGATGATCTTACAAAACACATCAGCTGAATTTACCCGGTCACCTGTTCCAATTATCTTGCAATGCCCCAAATACAATGCAATGTAGAATAAAAACCCGAGTGTGAAGGTCTGGGATATTTACTTGCATAAAATGGCAAAAATTCTATCAGTACTAAAAATTATTTACTTTCCGGTATGCCAAGTTTTTCTCCGTCTCCGATGCTTTTTTATCAGAGAAAAAGTTTTGAAAATGCATACCTATTTTTGATACAGAAGCAGAACAAAATGTGTTGTGGATCTGATTGCATTGCTATATGCATGTCAAATTTTCAAATCCCTTTAAATTCTAGTTATATTTTTATCTTTATGATCATTTTCATTATAGCGTAAAAGCACAAGTACAAAGTTTTCCAGTCATATACGAGCGGGCGTTCAATCAGTTCCTACCCACTTCCTCTGTCTCCGTGAGTCTTAACTTTATCAAGCTCTGTGTAAAGATTTTCCCAGACGAGTATCAAATATTGGCCCACAAGAGTGCACTTATTTCCTTTCCTTCATTCTCAGCACAAGCTCGGACTCGTTCATTGGGTTAAGATGAGTTTAACATTTTTTTATGGAAAAGATACCTTTTATGAACGACGGATAAAAGTGCATTGGCTGGAAAGTTTGTCTTTCTTAAAAAATAATTCATGCTAAGAAATTAAAATTTTATTCACATTAAACACTCATTAAACTAATCATTGAGGAAAAATTTTCTTTCGGTATTTCTGTAACAATTTGTCCCCCTTTCCAGCCTAGTTGGACTATAACAATCTTCCAGCAAAGGGTTCGTTTTAAAAACTTTGAACCCCCATGACACTAAAATGATAGATGAGATTGGAAGAGAGCATTAACAAGCAGGATCTCTCTTTCTCTTCCCTATTCAGCGAAAGAACTCCCATGAAACCTTTCTAATGCACTCTTTCCTTCATCCAAATTCCATTCCCTGGCTACCTTTTTGATTTATTATCTATCTCCTCACCCGCTTGTCTTTACTACCTTATATACCTATAGTCTCCACAAAACTTGGAATTCCCTTTACTAAGCACATAATATTTTTCCTTTAGTGAATTTTCAAACCTAAAATGTTTCGAATACTCATCTCTTTTTCCCTTCAACTAATATCGCAGAAAAATCCCATTCTCCCTAATATCCCTTCAATGATGATTTTTATAGGGCAACAAAAGTTCAATTAGGAATGATGAATATGCAGTAATTACACGGCTGTTTCCTCATGATCATCATTCTGCTCCACACGACGTGTCACAATCAATACAGCAGATCCATACACAGGGGAAGATGCGTGATGCGTTTGAACAAATATTGCACCAGACATTTATCCACAATGACTAGAACTCTTTTCCTCTCTCATGCTTTCCCGAACTGGAGCACTGTCATCCAAATTGTAGCCCAAGCATCACATCACCACCACCGTTTGCGTGCATGTATCCTCCTTCCCGATAAATTCACGGACAATGTAATTTTCCCTTAATGGATTGATAATTTGTGTACATTTGTGTTGTTTAATGCGCTTAATGGATGTTAGCGGAAGGAGTGAACCAAGTGCTTCCGACTTTTTTTTAAATCGCCGCCATCACAGTAAATTGACAGTGGTGTTGGGGAAAGGATCTACTTTCAGAGATAACAAACCACACTTCTATCCTGAAATCTCACGTACTGAACTGGCCAGCTCAACGATGAGCAAAAACTTTTCCTCAAAATTGTCCCCACACACTCTTTCGGGGAAGTGGAAACGCAATGGAAAAAGAGATGGAAGAAAATGGTCATTTGTATGAGGAACTGATCGTTGGTTCGATTTGTGAAAGTACTTGTACCTCTATAAAACACATGATGATATAAGTATGAGAAGGAATATAGAGAGATGAGGAGAATAGAGGAAAACGTTATTGTGGAAAGCCTCTTAAGGTTCATTTTATTTTCCAATAAAACTTCATCTTGTGGACGGTAAACGTCTTGCGTGATTCTCCTACCAAAAAATATCCTCCTTTTTTCTCTGTAATACCACTTGTGTGCTGTACACACCATACAGCTTCACGCTCTTTCCAGGTTTTTCTGTGTCCCCACAACATCAGGACAGTAATAATGACATCAGATTTTGGGATATACGACCATTTCATAATATTGAAGATGATATCATCTTATTACTCGTGGCCATCATGATGGTGATATGATTACAAGTCCCTAAGCACACATCCCTTTTTATTTTCGGTGAAGCAACCACTACCACACATATGACCACATTGTAAAATACCCTAATATGGCGATAAAAAGTGAAAAGGACTTGAGTTTTTTTTCTCCAAAAGGGATATCATATCATGAGATAAATACTCATATTTCTTAAACCGCTTCAAGCCGTTAAGGACAGCACGCATTTGATTTGAGCATTTTCGGAAGCGAATCCTGATACAAATTTTATTGTCGAATATTACGTGAAAATTGCTGTAAATTGATGGAATTGATCAACTTCATAAACTCAAAGTGGCCAGGAAATCATGAATAAACGGGCTGTGAAAAATCTATAATTTTCCAGATTACTACTCCCACAGCTTTCTCTCCTGACATTATATCTGTCCCGGATTTCTCGGTAATATTGAACTTGCATAAGTAGCCAAAGTATTATATGATGACAGGAAAGTTAAGGATAAAGAAAAGTATCTTCTTTTTTGGATGCGCATATACCTTTTCATACAGCGTTTTCCCCTTAAACCTAGTTATAGATATCTATGAAAATACAGAGTGGAGAGGTGGAGAAGGTTTGGTGTTGTTGTTGTGTCTTGTACGCTGGAAGAGATCCCAATGGAGCGAGGCGAGAAAAGCACTTTCGTGTTGTAGCATTCGTCTTGATTTAGGCGGTTGACAGGTCCCTACGAATTTCCCCCATTTCTCCCTTCTTTTCTCTTTTTTCTCTCTGCTCTTTCTTCTTCTCGCTCACACTTTTTTCCTCCCTTTTCTCGAGAAAGACACGCCAGCCAAGCTTTTAGTCGGAGAGTTTGCCTCATATAAAATGCCAACTTTTGCTAAAAGCTAATACACACTAGGAGAAAAGAAAAGGGAAATGTATTAACAACTTTGCATGCATATTACAAAGTAAACAAATATACTAGAAAATTATATATGTTCTCTAGTGTTACATGGATATACTCTTTCAACTCATATAGTCACTTTTTTCTTACTTAATGCATACTTGCTTCTTCCATTCATGCATACATTTTTCCATTTTTACTTTTACCTGTGGTTTTCTTAATATTCGAAGTGTGTCTTGCGCATTCTCTTTTTGCCTCTTGTGAAAAAGCGTTTTATTGCTTTTTTCTTCTTCCTTTTCATAATAAGCATACTTTCCAAAGGTTTCATTCTCAATTACATCTCTGACCAACCATCCTTTTACTTTTTCTTGACCTGTTTTTGGGGCTAACGGCTTGGTTGATCTGCTAAAGTAATCGACAAGATTGAATGAGCCATTTCATTGATCTATTACGACCACTATAAAACCGCTTTTGTCTTATGCACTATACTCTACCTGGTTGGCGTCACATGAGCGTGTTGTATCACTTTTTATTACGAGAAAAAAAAGATAAAAAGTGATTTCCATTGTTTCTTGTCGAGGTTGTCTTCCCACAGAAATAAATGTAAGGTGGGTGAGCTGCTCGTGGAGGAAGATTTGGAAGGGGACTGAAAATCATACCAAGTAGGGAATTCGATCATTCATGCATTAGCTCCTAAATTTTTTCACTTTGAAAAAAAATCTGTCGTTTGACAAGTTTGAAAAATGGGATTTTAAAAGAGAATCTAGTCAAGTTTACATTTCAATCTTGTTTCAGGAAAATATTTTAACGATATAAGATCAATAGGAAAAATGGAAAGTGGAAGGATCCTTTCCCCTGTTTTTATATCAAATGTCACTTGATAAGGGACAGGAATGAGATAAGCACACTAGGGGAAACGAAGTAGTTGATCATTTCTAAAAAAAACAACAGCCCGACAGACAACACAATTTTCTACTTAATTATCCAATTTTTCTCACTTGATTTCCCAATGATTACTGAAAAATGAATAGAAACCAGGAAACAGAGTCAAAGTCAAGTTTCCGTACAAATGAACATTTGGTCACTTTCTAGTGCGAGAGAGAGTTCAGAATAAGCAATGGGAAATAGGTATATTCTCCAGGATACATAAAGGCTTGCTCCTTTGGGTATGCTTTCTGGTGTCAGGACAGAGATTGGATTTTGGTGTTTCCCTCTCCGTGTCGGATGAATGAATCAAAAGATGTGAGTGCCTTTTAGAAATGGGAAAATTGTCTCTGGAGATTTAGAAAAGAGAACACGAGTCCGACTACTGGTGTCCCTATAACACCATCAAAAGGCAAAAAACAAAAAAAAACTTTTACCATTCTACCACACACCCTCCACAAGAACAACCAGATGCAATTATTGTTCAAAAACGGGGAAAGTGATATATAAAAAAATCCTTATAAAAACAAACCAAAAATATATCACTTTTGGGGAATAGGATGAAAATAAAGAGGGGTATAATAGGTCAGTTTATAATAATATAATATGAAGAGTAGAAGTGGAGCAGTAAAAAGCCCATCACATCATCATCAAAGCTTAATACGTAATTCGTGTCATCGTGTCCGCTTCCATCCCCATCGTATGGAATGATTCCCAAAAATTTATATAATGTGTATTACAACCATAATGTCCCTTAAGACCATAGTATACTATAGCAAAGCAACGAGCCATTATGATCATCATCCATCTCATCTCATCGAGTTGTGTAGAAGGTTTTTTTAAACAGATATCACCACAACAGGAAAACTTGTGATATATTCCTTTCCTACTGTACCGAAACCACGAGTACAGTTGAGTGATGGATCACTTGCACATCTTTACCCGTAATGCGATTCACTCACTCACACAAGTCCCTACGAAAAAATCCCAGTTTGTCATTTATATTTTGTTGAAGAGACACATGCACATCATCATCGATCCACTCATGCATTAATAGTGACATTGATAGCGGGATTTTATTAGTGACAAGTGAATTTAGAAAAGGTAAAAATTTTATTTCAGGGAAATATCCGAACGTGGAAAATTGATGTCGCTTTAGCTTTTTAAGATGTTGATAGTATTTAAACCATTAAATATATACTTCATGTGGTGGAGACAAAATGCAATAGTATTCAGAACGTTTGGATGGGACAAGAATGACCTTGTGTGAGGCACGCTGGAGGGAAAAGGAAAAGCTTTTCTCCATGATTTAGATATGAGAGGAAAAGAAAAAGCTATCAATTTTCATTAGATCTAAGACCAGCTGTTTAATGAAGTGGGTTGCTCCTTGCCACCACTGTGCTCTCTCTTTCTCTATAACAGTCTCACCAGCTGAATCTCAGAGACAATAGTTTCAGAGTTTTCTCTTTTCTTCTCCATCCAGTCCTCAACCTCAACTCGTATAGATTTTATACACACTTTCCTCTAAAACTAAAGCATTTTGGATTATTTTTAGGTTGTAGTCTCCACTCAGATTTTATTCGGAATTCCCAAATTGAGTAAGAGAGCTTGGCAAAGCTACCTCGTCTATTTGCAAAGAAAGAAAGAAACATAGAAATACAGTGGGTGTGTGTGTGGTCTTTTCTCTTGTGAAAGTATACATTATGCAGGTCACAGTCGAACAAGATCTTATACCAACTGGAAAAGCTCCCTTTCCAAGTTTATAAATGGAGGAGGGTATACTATATTAGATGGAAAACTGCCTTGTGAATTTGTTCATTCTCCAGGGTAAAGAAAAGGACACTTGATCTTAAATGAAAGCCAACAATGGCTACGTGAACAGAAAACTGGACAACGAAATAAGTATAACGATTTATATGGACCCCATGATGGGGTAAGTTAGTAAGGGTGATTTCTCCAAATTGTGATGTGAATATTGTTAAATAAAACGCACAAAAAATACAATGTTTTATTCATCTCATAAAACGTTTCTCTGAGAATATTCCACATGAAATATTAACATGAAACAAGAATATAAACAAATTACCCTCTAGAAATATATATTTTCCTCTTTCATGTCTTGACAAACTATCTTTCTGATGATGAGAAGCGTGTGCGTGCTCATTCTACCTGACCAAAGATGAAAGAGATGAGAGGAAAGGGGTAAACTAATGGAAATACACATAGCTACGTCCAACATACGTCCAATTTCCTCCGGCAAATATTATCAAGTATCAATCAAGAGTTGAGAAAGTATTTGAAGAATGACAAGAGAAAAAACTTTTCTAGTAGCTCTTCCCATCCTCCCTTAGCTCTCCTCTCTCAGCAGGTAAAGCAGAAAGTTAATAACTTTCCAGATTGAAATCAAGCTTCATACTGAACATTTCCCTTCATTTCTTTGAAACGATCATGATCATACTGCCTGAAGAATCTCGAATCTCGCTACATAACGTTTGTATCTTCTCCGAAAAAATATCCGTTCTCAAGTCCTCCTTCCCCACCTGTTTCTCAAAGTATAGAAATATTTAATCAGAAACACCAGAACGATCCGGTGGAGTCCTCATAGAACAGCTTTGATTTGATTAGTGAAGCTATATTACAAAATTCCTAAGAGTCAACAAGGTGTGCTTGAATAGCTTCTGACATCCCTTGTTCATCAAACACAACCTCGAGAAAACTATAACGGCAAGGTTTCATATTGTCATCATCATGATTACGTCGCAATATGTTTTCGGCTTGTGTCAAATTATATTTTGTGAGCCATCCTCCCATACAAATAACCGTGCTAATAGATTTGTCAAAATGTTTCATTTAACCAATTCACTCAGACAAACTGCCAGCACACGAGGATGCCGCGTGCCGAACGCTGATGCTACACAGAGATTAAATGTTTTTACGACAATGCTATCTCCATATTTACTGTGGAGGTGGAGGAAGCTAAGGGTAAATCTCGTGTTTCTCATATTATCTCTTTTTCTAGAGTTCTCTGCGTCCATTCATTTTCCGGAATTAAATCCCCGGCTGACTTGAAAAACAGTGGAAATACTTTGTGTGTAAAAGAAACAATGTGAAGACAACAGTAAAATCCAATGACTTTATTAGCTTTTGTAAAGATTTATAGCCTTTTTTCTAAAACTCCCTTTTCTCCTTTATAAAGCCTAAGTTTCATACGTGTGGTGGAGGATGTCCGCTATTAATTCTGGAAAGGAATGGTCATCCCTATATGCTTCTGTATATTTTCTCCAGGACGAGAGAATAAAGTGTCTAAACGGCTTTGTTCAGATATTGATACTCTGTTCTCGAAAAGGAGACATTAATTTATGTCCCTTTGTTTGTGTCGTGTGACGTGACACGTTTTTAATAACATTCGGATTGGGATTGTTAGCACTTGAATTTATGAGGAAAATAAATGTTGTTTCAAAGTTATTACGGATTATGTTTGTTAATAGAAGGGCTTACATGTAAATAAGATTTTGTTAATAAAGTTTATATATACATGTGTTTTTCTTGTCGGGTGTAATGTGTTTTGAAGAAGGATGAATGAAGGAGTATCCAATGTAGAAGGAAATAATCAGAATGAGATTAGTGTCAGATTAGAGTAGGGAAATGTTTGGAATAATCTGAGAGTCAATATATATCGCACTAGAGAATATGTTCCCTTAATGGGCTACAAACTGTAATAAAAGGCGGTGGTGGGAGAAGGATGGATTTTATCGGTGGTGAACCCGAAATATGATGACAGCCTTTTTTGGTTTGCTTTTATTGTAGTAGAAAGTTTGGGTTGTTGCTCCCCTTCAGAGTAGAGAAAAAAACGTTATTTTTTCTCATCCCTTTTCTCCTTCCCTTTTTTCATATCGTGGAGTCATTTATTTTCACACCCTCGAACGGAAACCTTCCGACGTGTTGGGTTCGTAGGGAACCTTAATATTTGTGGATTTTGGATTAAAACGAATCAGCATTGTTTTTTTGGTTGCATAGAAGATTCAAAGTCGCGTGGCGATGTTGACGTCAAAGTAAATACTCTTTGTCAATTATTTGTGTTTTCGCTTTCCAATTTAAATTAACCTGACAGGGAAAGCAAGATTGAAAGTGGATGTTACAAAGGAAATAAAATGAACATTCTGGTAAACACCTTCTGGAGGTGCGAGTTCTGATATAAAATCGGTGTTGTTTGATGTCGACAAAAATATTTATAATTTTATTTCTGAACTATGCAGTTGTAGATCAAACTCATCTTCTTCAATAGTGTTGTGAAAATCAAGGGGTTAAGCCATTATCATTTCATTATGTGATTCATTCTGTTAAACATATGCTTGGTAGTATTGTACAATGCAAAGATTTGGTTGGCAAATCTACAAAACAAAATGAGTTTTTTTTTGTGAGAGCTCTGGTTTTGATAGTCAGTTTCGAGGTGACGCCCATCCGCTCCAAACTTCCGACCGAAATCCTTCTCAATCTAATTCGGCTTCGTTTAACTTGGATAAAACCGAGAATTTTAAGTATATACTTTTGGAAATATCTCAAAATATTCACATTAAACACAAACTTCAGACCATTTGTACTGTCCTTTTACATACGTTATATTCTCGCATGGAATATATGCATCTAACCGTATCTGTATATGTTACCCAAATCAAAAATATTTTAAGAACTTTAATATCCCTCAAATACATTCCAAAAAACTATTATAAAAAAAGTATACATCGTGAGGTGACGCCCATCCGCTCCAAACTTCCGACCGAAATCCTTCTCAATCTAATTCGGCTTCGTTTAACTTGGATAAAACCGAGAATTTTAAGCATATACTTTTGGAAATATCTCAAAATATTCACATTAAACATAAACTTCAGACCATTTGTACTGTCCTTTTACACACGTTATATTCTCGCATGGAATTAATGCATCTAACCGTACATTAAAATCTTACCCAAATCAAAAATATTTTAAGAACTTTAATATCCCTCAAATACATTCCAAAAAACTATTATAAAAAAAGTATACATCGACAAATACAAATTTTCTTAAGAAACCGCCAACTCTCCCTTCCCCAATATAAAAGTCATTTTAAAGGAAGTGTGATGAAAAAGGAAGGAACATTGCATTCCCATTTATTACAATTTCATTCACATCTCAATACTTTTTACACCAGTTTATCATCCTCTCATCATGTCAATTTTACAATAGGCATCAACGTAACCAACCCAGGAACAAAAGACACCAGCGATGAAAAGATAGAGAGGGGAGGTATGAGGAAGATGGGCAATGTGTGAAAGATCCCCTCTATAATAGCACACCACACCGGATGATTATTAAAACCATCTAGAAAAATATTTTACACAGCAGTGCAATCTCTTCTTCACCATCATCATCATTATCCATATGAGCTCAGCATCAAAACATATTCTTTGTCGATATATCAATGAATATGAAAATGATGTGGGCAGTAGGGTAAAAAGTAATCCTTTTTCTTTGTGATCGACATCTCCCGATCTTCTCACACTGGGGCACACCGCAACAGTCCTGAGCAGATGTAGATCTTCCGCTACCGGCTGCACACAAGAGAAAAAATGGGAAACCTCAGATGAGAAGATCAATTCAGCCATTTATTTCAACCGTGTGGATCGAAACATCCCACTTTTTATAGCTAGACAAGAAACATGTATGATGGAGGGCTCATCAGAAAATGAATTTTTAATGATATTCTTGACACCTTGGTGTGGAAAGTTATTAAATCCCATCGTGTCGTCGGTAATACCCTAAGAAAAGTTAAATGTTACACTCACACACAAGCAAACACGGAAAAATAGTGTTCCTCCAACTCTCCACGATTGTAGTCCAACATTTTAAGATTGTTGAAATGTTATGAAAATGTCAGTGTCATGTTTACCTTAGGAAATGGCCACACAAGGTATAAAAAAACACTCATCCACTTCACCTCTCTCATGCCCGCAAAGAGAGTATTATTCGAGTTGTAAACAAGTTGAGAGCTCCCGGGTTTAAATTTGATTTGATTACTCGTAATCATTCTCATCATCAAATAAATAAATGCAATTTGTGCAAGTTTCCTCCTTTTTCCGCACACATACACACAGTCCCACTTGAGACTCTCACTTTCATAAAGTGTAAGAGTCTATCTAGACTCATTCACGCACACATATTTTCCTAAAGAGATGAAAATGTTGTGTATGTGTGTGTGTGCGATATGGAAACTCTGAGAGTCTAGTGAAGAGAGATGTGTAAGTTGTTGTTTATGTGATTTTGTTAGGCTGCCCATGAGATTTGTGTGGATGACTTGTGAAAAGTAGCAACAAGCTTACCTCTTCCTCGCTTTTGTAAATAATGATGATGTGATGTTATTCTTATAGAAATATAACCCTTGTGTTGTCCCATATAAAAAAGCCCTTCACTCTCTGTTGTGTATTTTGTACAAGTTTGAATGTGAGCGGGCCATTTATGCGTTGTAAATCTAAATCTAACACAAACTAATCTCATTCATTAGGTCCAATTGCGAGCGGCATTAGCCAAAATTGAGCGTAATGAATTGGACTTTCAACCCATAAAGGTTTCCTGATTGCCCAGATGAATAGATATCTAACTTGGGACTTGCCCCGCTCCTTCCAGCCTTCCAGCTTGCTTGTCTTTTGCTGCTCCAAAGTATATTTCAAATATCTATGAAAGCTTGAGAGATATGTATACATGGTAGAGAATGATTTTGAGAAGAGCTTTACTCCCTATCCATCCATCAGCTGCCACAATAATACATATACAAGGGAATAATACCACTTTTCCACCTGGAACATCTTTCCCTGCTTACCTTGTGAAGGGGAAGGAAGATACAAAAAAGGGAATAAGATGCGGAGAGCTAAGTGGCATATAAGACGAGTATCATCAGGCAAGACAACTTTTCCACCATTCTCCCATGTACATTTGAGAGAATTTCCTTGTGTAGAAAAGAGAAGAATATCACGAGCAAGAATACACAACGGTGAAGAAAGAGAGAGAATGTAATGCTCAGCTTTAGAGAAAAGGGTCGGTGGTATGGCGTGTGCTTGTGTGTGTATGTGAGAGAGAGAGAGATGATATTGCGCAAAATTGATTCGTTGGCTAATGTGGAGGGAGAAGCAGGCCGCCCACCCAACAGCCCGTGATATGGTCATAGGCTGATCCTGCCGCACGCCTCCTGTGCCTCCGACCACTTTTCTCAAATGACATCCCAATCTCGTAAAAGTCTCTTTTCAAATCATACTACTACCACACAAGGATGAGATGGATATAAAAGGAGAAGAAAAAAAATGTATAGAGAAGCGAGCGAGGTTGACTTTGTTGTTTTTATTATTTTTATCACTCTCCTCTCCTCTATATGCACTTCTCTCTCACAATCTAATACTTTCCTCCATATAAAATTGGAGGGACAAGAGTGTGCTTGTGGCAGTGCCTGAAAGTCACTTGCTTTTACAAAAACTAGGAAGTGGAGAGAGAGAGAAAAAAAAATCATAAAGTGGAGAAAGCACATAGGAACATAATATAAAGCTGAAAAAGTTCATATGGAAGTGAACACCCATCACATCTAATCAAATGGAATGATCAAGCTCAACTGATCATTTATTAGTTGACTTGTCTACCCAGCTGTGTGTCTCGGCTTTTTGTATGTGTGTGTGTATCTATATGTGGAGGAAACTCTTACAAAAGGCTTTTCCTCCACAGCCCTCTTCTACTTTCAATCCGCATTTCACATGAGTGCTGCAAGCGAGGAAGCGAGTGGTGGTGTGTTGCTGTTGTACAGGGAAAATAGAGACCGCAATTAAATTATCTTTTGCTTAAGTCGATTAATTTCCAACAAAGGCTGGGAGTGTAGATGTGAAGTTTCCTCTACCGATCCCAATTTATCTCATTTATTTTCTTTAATGGTGAAGTAATTGAAGTAAATAAGGTTCAAGTGCAGTGGTGGTTATAGTGTATACAAAAACGTGGGGTGGTATATACACCCATGCAGGAAAATGATCATGTGATTCAGTTTTATGATGATTTAATACTCGATAAATTTTGGCAAATTTTTCAACTTTCTTTTTATCATTTCGGATTGATATATATATATAATTAACTGTGAGAAACAAAGTGAAAAGTTCACAAGTCAGGGGCAAACTGGAACTGCTCGCAATGTTGAATAATATCGGAGGTGGAAATGGTGGAGCGGGCGAGCAGCATAGAGGCTACCACCATCCTGGTAAATATCTGTTTTTTAATTCAAATTATTCAATTTTCACATTTTGACTTGTAGAAATAAGGAAATGCATAAAATGCACAACTGCAGTGGAATGAGTAGTTATTGTGAAAAGGGTTTTTAAATTGTACTTTTACATGTGATCCTTTTCATTACCATATTTTACAAGAGGATATATGCATATTTTTGCGAATTCTAGTAGTTTTCGGAGGAAAACTGAATTAATTTGTTCTATTAGGGTGGCAAACCACCTAAAATCCATGTACACTATAGCACCTCACTTTCACTCGGTTATGTATATCCTCATTCCTCATCATATAGCGTGGCATGATACACAAAACTCGTTCAGAAGGGAATACGACCTAAGTTAATAAATTAGATTTGATTGAAGCTAACAAGAAGTAAATATCCTGCTAGTTACCGTCTTTCTCTACGAGAAATACAGTCTCTCTTATACACCTTGATATATACAGTTAAATCTATTTTCATAAGATATAAAAAAGGAAAATTGTGCGAAAGGTGGAAATAAAAAGTTGATCCTGTGTAGGAGTGTTTATATTAAAGTGTTATTACCTCAAAATATTATTCGTATAATGTCAATGTTCACTTGAGGAAGGAGAGTTTTTAGAAGAAAAAGTGTGCTCAGGTTTTTCTCTCCGTTCTCAACCAGCACAAGAATATAAAAGTAAATGAGATGAAATTCCATTTATTAGCGGGAATCCCTTCTAGCTCGTTATGGAAAGTAGCAAATGTTCTCTTCACATAAATGTTTTGCTTTATGAGCTCTTTAGTAAATTTACAAGTTTTTCTTGTCAAGTGAGACAGGTCAGGTATATTGTTTCCAGTAATTAGATCAAACATCCCTCCAATTACTTTTGGTAATGAAAGGGTTAAACAGTGATAAAAAGAGAGATTTGCATACAAAAACGAGTAAATAAACTCGGGATATATAATATATTTCCAGTTTGATTTTGTTTCCTTCAAAATAATAAAGGTATATTTGCCAACCGGTTAAAATAATAAGGATAAAAGGAGAACATGATGATGATGCTAATCAAATCAGGTGTCGCTAAACTTTGCAAATTACAAAGACAATGACCACGACATGTGAGATAGGTGGAGGAATGGCACATGCTTTGGTAAGAATATAAGGCACACATTCCATCCCCATTTTCTCTTCAATTAGGGGTATTATTTTGGTGTAATTTAGAAAATTGGTGTTAAGTGGGATTTTATCAAAAGGGTAAAGAAACTCTGGGATTGTGTACAATCCTAGTGATTTTTGCTGATTGGAGATTTTACATTGTTGAGATATTGAAGTTGAGATATTTTAGTGTAGAAAATGCGTACCTAACTAAATTTTATCTGATTTTTTCCTTTATTTTGTGTATCGTTGAAAGGTCACGGGAACACGAGCTTGTGCAATATCCCTGACCCTCGATCTCTGAACACGACAACGTCCCTATCCTCAGGGACAGGAGGATTACAGGTTGGTTACACACAGTCAACTATGGTGTGCATCTATACATTTACTTTTATTCCAGAGGGGTGGCACACATATCCCACCTTCTAGTAAATAGCTTGCGTGGAGAGAAACCGTCATCAATTTGAGTCTCTGTGGGAAATGAGTAAAAATCCTGGTAATAATTTTTATGCAGTTGAACAACACCGGCGGTCTCGGCACAGGGACGTCGACCCCAGTGTCATCAGATGGTGACAAGCCAGTCAAGCAAAAGCGACACCGAACCCGTTTCACCCCGGCACAACTGAATGAGCTAGAGAGATGCTTTGCCAAGACGCACTACCCGGACATTTTCATGCGTGAAGAGATCGCTATGAGGATAGGCTTGACAGAGAGCCGTGTTCAGGTTTGCCCCAATATCTCATCTGACAGTAATAAATCTCAGTTTGTAGCTTTCTAGCTCAATGTTAGGAATGCCAGTAGGTTTTTCAGATGGTTTTCTTGGCATGGCGCATATCCTCACCAGAGATGATCAGTTCGTCAGTCCATAAAGGGTCTAATGAGTGTAAATTATATTGTGCGTAACTCAGTGGCAGCTTGAACAGGGAAAATGACCTTTTTACATGGTTTGCTTGCACACATGGACCATCACGTCTCATTACCACCTTTCGTCAAAAAAATACATCAAAAATAAAAAACTGGCCACTGCATAGGAAAAACGTATAAATTGCAGTTTCAAAGAGAGTCCAGCAGAATGTATGTTTTTGAATGTGAGCGTACAGCGTAAATGTGCAAATGCACAGTGAGCAGTTGGTAGCTTGAAAGATGAAAAGGTGAATCTGCTACCTGCTACATTTTTATTTAACAGAGAAAAAAAAATCCTCTAGGCTATAGGAATATATATGAAGAGGTTCGAAATTCTCTGAACGATGTTATATGTGCTGCAAGCCGTGAGGAGAGTTACGACTTGAGAAAAGTATCTGACAAAAGGTTTATTTCTCATTTGCATATGCATGCGACTTTGTTCTTGTGTACCGTACAGGAGAATACCGCACATCACACATTTTATACACAAAAAGACCAAACAATCTCTTCTCTCTGAAGTTACTTTACTACAAGTTGCTTTTAGTCTGCTTTGTCTTCTACTTTACAATGTTTACTTTTTATTCAATAAGTTTTCTCTGAAAATATCGCACCTTTTTCTTATTTCATAACAATAAAAATCTGGGTTTGGCTCATCTTCATCGTCATCACATCCCTATCTTCATCTGTCATCCTTATCCTAGGAGAGGTGAGATGTATGAGCTCACAATCACTCACAGAGAGAATACATGTGTGAAATTTCCACATGGCGTTATTCGTCATTCCATCTTGACGATATTTAAGCAGAAGATTTAAATTCTCATTACATTTGTAATCATGCTCCTCTCGTCTACAAAATGAATAGGAAGTATTAAATGAGACACGCATGGAGAGTGGCAAAAAGTTAAAATCTTGCTGGGAATCCCAAAGGACAGGATAAATATTATCAAGTATATATTTCCCATGCATGATATTCCTTGTTGGTAAAAAAATCATCATCATCCTCATGATCACCAAAAGCTGTACGAATGCTTTTTCCTGATGATCGCCCAAAAAAGCCGGTGAAGACTTCTTTTGCATATTTTCTCGGGGAATAATATGAAAATATAAATATGCATGGGAATATTGCGAGAGAGAGAGAGGTTTTGAGTATGCATATGAGATTGTGCTTTTTGATGGTATTTATCCCCCCATATGGTACAAAAGGCAACTAGTTGTACTCTGAAAGTGATGATGATGGCGTAATAATTTATTCAAGGCAACAGAATAGGGCCTGAGGAAGCTTGGTGAAGAAAAAAAAGCTTTTTCTACTTTGGTTTGTTTCCAACGAACAGGAAAGTTTTCATGGGTTTATACATACATTCATTCATGAATATCAGACAGAGGAGGTAAACGCGAGAAAACAAATACCAGGGATTTAGCAAAAAAAAAGTTTATCCAGCGAAAGGGGACGCGGATGCAGATGCGCTAAATAAGCTCCGAGTCTAGAGTATTCCCCTCTCTGGAACTGGAAAGAGTTTTGGGAAAACGTGTTTAATTATTAAGCATCTCCAGCATGATTCTTGCTCATGATCCCTCCACGCTAATCTTGTCTTGCTCCTCAAGCTTTACTCCATTGTATAGGGGTAATGGTTATTTTAACTAAAAACTGAAATCTTTGGGTCAGTTTTGGGATATTTTTTGGGGGAAAAATAGAAAGTGGAATTATTTTTAGGTGATATAATATGGATAATGAAGAACTGGACGAGTATCAATACTGCCCAGGTATAAAAATGTTGTTATTCAGTGGAGAAGAAAATGTTGAAGCTTTAGTGGTTCTGGTGTGATGAGGGGAAGAGAGGAAAAATCATAAAGGGTCATAAAATTAGTATGATTTCCCTATTAGATGAGATCATCGGATCAAAATAATGCTTTCTCACTTCATTACATTATCGCACACATATATATAGAGCAGTGTTATTAGTACTTTGGGAGTTGATGCATACAACCTCCTGTGTACCACTTTATGATGTTCAACTTCATAAAAAAATAAAGGGAAAGATGAAATTATACGGTGTGGTTTAGCTTGCAAAGTCAAAAAATACATTATAACGGGAATTTTTATTATGGCGCACTTCATTACAAGTCAAATTGACTTGGTCCAGGCAATATTGTTAGAGCAAAGTAGAGAAGAGAATCTTGCAAGCGATGAAAATTCACGAGGGGTAGAGATGAAATGGGCATTTTTAATATTGGAAAATTTATTCAACCCATTCGAAATGGGCTAAAGTCTCACGTTAGCCCATTTGCATGAAGGAAAGAAGGGTTCTTTCTTTTTGGATTCTCGATCAGAGAAATATACGACTGTGTGTCCTGTCCTGTGTGTGGTGGGTTAAAAGAATTGAAAGAGATTTTTTTCTTCTTTGGGGTAAACTGAGATTGAGAAGAAAAAATCCAATACCGTTACGTCATGATTATGGTAATGTCACCATTCCCGGAATGGGATGACGATAATGTAATAAGAAATTGGTAGTAAGAGAAGTGTAGTGGATAAAAGTGTAAATTTTCTCTTTCCAGGTTTGGTTCCAGAATCGTCGAGCAAAATGGAAGAAGAGGAAGAAGACAACGAATGTTTTTAGAACCCCTGGAGCTTTACTCCCATCTCATGGACTCCCCCCGTTTGGATCTGTGTCTGACAGCTTGTGCTCACCAGCTGGTATGTTTGGAGCGTCGGATGCGCGATGGAGTGTCGCTTCCATGAATGCAGCTGCAGGTTTGTCTAAAAATTATATCTGATTGATTCATTTATTCTCCTCTTGTGTGAGGAACGTGTGGAGGGTTAACGATTAACTTAGGTTTCTTCAGAAGTCATTATTTAAAAAAGAAATATTGAGCACCCATTTTTTTTGAATAGTTGGTCTTGCTGGACAATTAAGCCAGGCAGGTGTGTCCATGAACCAATTCGGTCAGCTTCAGCATCAGTCATCCGGATTGAATTCTGGAATCCCTATTTCTCATTCCGTTCCAACTTCTGGAGGACCTTCCATGTATCAACCTCACTATGGTCTCAACTCATTAGGTGAGAGATCATCAGCATCCTATTCAAATTTTTACTTTTCACCCCCTCTTCCCTCATCAACGGATGTGTCGATGTATCAGTGAATCAGTTAGAACTGCGTTGTTCTTGCATGACACGTTGTAGTCATTGTTGTCCAGTAAAGACTGCTTTGGTACTGTAAAAAATGTGACTTTGAATGTTGGATGGGTCATGTGTTTATTTTTCTAGATGGCAATTTCCATATGAATCTTCATAGCCACGGTGGCCACTCCTCTTTCTAGCGGCAATAATGATAATAAATAATTATGTTTAATAATAAATAACAACATCCTACACTAGGTGCACTATGTAATCATAATGTTATGATAAAAATATTCTGTAAAAATTGTAATGTTTGTCCAAGTTGATTTTCCCTAAAAGTACGTGTGTTTAAGTTCCTCATTGACTGGATAATTAGGAAACTTAATTAGATAGTTGTGGTACGTCGTATGTCATACGTTCGTAAGTTCGTAATTTGAAAAATATGGAAAATGGGCACCCTAGCAGATTTCAACTGACAGAAAATCTTGTGCTGCCATATTACCTGTGCGTGTGTGTGTTCGTAGAAGAATTTTGCGCAGATTAAAAATCGTCAATGTGAGTAAAATCCAATTGTTGACTTGTTTTTGGAAATACACCCTGCTTTTTCGTTTCTGTTTACGTGATTAATTCATACACCTTTATGTCGCTTATGTTCGTATAATATTTTGTAGAGTGAACGTTTTAATTTTTGGTTTTGTTGCATGTTACATTACGCCAACATTGTCATGTGTGATTTTTGGTTGCAAATAATTTAAATTTCAGAATGGAATGGAGACGGAGACAGAATGTAATTTAATTTGATTATTTGAAAATACATGGACTAAAATATGCAAAAATTCTTTCGCTATATTCCAGATCCAGTCTTGTACGGAAGTCATCATGACCATATTAATTCAGGTCGGGATAATAATCACTGCTAAAAACCATTACAAAAGTGACAACCGACAACAGAGCGGAACAACCAAAACTGATTTTAAAAATACTTCACAATAAGATAATCCATGTAAATTAATATAATTGCGTACTGTTAGTTATGCATGTTTATATTAATTTATTTATTATACCCAAATATTTAAAGTGTAAATACCTGTATATACAGTAGAGTTAATAGAATTCATTTTAGTCAATTTATAAACCTGCTGATTTAACATGTAAAAAATATATCCTTGTAAAAATATATTTGCGTATAGCTAAAACCGGCTAAGGTAGATCGGGAAGGTTCAAAGTGAAAGGTGTAAATAAAGGGAAAGGACTCAATATATTGTATTTCCAGTTGAGGTTTTTACTCACCTGTTAGAAAGCTATGCACTTTACATGCATCAATCGAGAATAAATTAATTCGAATGATAGTTTTACCTTTTCTGTAAAGGCCGTTTGTAGTGGGCTATATAAATAAAAATGGATGATTGAAGTTTAATTATTTTCCACAAGCTAAGGAACAATTATGAAAACTGAAAGTAAACGACATACAAATTTGCTAACACGGCAAATCATCACGCTGAACACAGCAATACTGGTCTTCTGATGACAAATGACAATCGTGTTTAATAGATTAATAAGTTTCCAAACATGTTCATAAGATAAATTCTCATCAAAAGAGAAAAGCAAGCCATGTCATGTTCAACCTCGCTGCCGGAAGGGTTCCGCCTACTTCTATATTATGCTGCGCGTGCGGTTGTCCTTGATGAGAAATAAGATCATCCCTTTACCAAATTGACAATAGGAATATAAGGTCATCCATTCCATTTCATTCAAATGTATTATGCAAATTATTTTAATTCATCTTAGGGAAACATGACTGAAATGACATTACACAAAATCTGTAATTGACAGGAAAGGTATATAAGATACAGAAATTGATTCCGCCCTTGACATTTCACGGGCATGCATGTCTCAAGTCTGAGGCTACCCTCACACTAAGGTACCTTTGAGTTTGATTGCAGGACTTTGCGTCGTCCCCCCAAAAATTATTTATTCGAAAACGAATCATAGGTCAAACTTTTTGACCGTCCGTCTGTCCGTCCAATAATACATGGAAAAGGTACAGTGAAAGATATCTCTCCACCCAATTTTGTAGATTCTGTAGTGGCTTTAGTGTTTGCTCATTGTTTAGTCAAATAATTTACAAAATTGATCCTTCAAGCATGAATTTAAATAGTAGATTGTACTTTAATACAGCAAATTATGCATTTTATTCAAATTTTTAACATATCTAAATTGGACGAATATGACATTTTTTTAGCAAATTGTAAAGAGCGGGACGGGAAAATTTGAATTTGAGGAGTCCAGTAAGAATAGATACATGCACATTGCTTGCACAGTCACACATGTAATGTGTAATGAATACACACAGTTTAGGGTGCCTGCCTACGCTGCAATACACATCATACATATAAGGCTGTATATTGAAACAAATATTTTTTTCTCGTATTATCATTTTCATCCTCCGAGAACATGTCGAAAAAATAAATTATAACACCGACACCAATGCATCAAACAAACAGAATAATATAAAGGACTTACTTCAGTGTGTGAAAAATAGCAGGCACAATTATGTGCAACTTGACGGCAGCCTGAAATTAAAATGTGTCCTGGTTTTCACAAAAGGAAAGGAGAATTTTTTTTCGAGCAAACAATTTCCTAAAGTTTGGCGGTTGGAAAGGTGTAAAGACATTGGCAGCATTTCTCTGGTAGAGAAAGTCATTGAAACTGAAAATTGTCCATTGTCCAGTTCATATTAAAGAGACAATATTTAACTCCAATTGTCGAAAAAGAATCATATATGAAGCACACACTGTAATGTCGGAACTAGAAGACAAAATAAGTATTCACGCGCTAATGATTTCAGACCCGGTATTTTTACGCGTGGCAAAGGAACACCCTGAATTTTCCAAGTTAATTACAGGATTAGCTAAATGCAGGAAAAGAAGAAGAAGGTGGATATCTGGAAGAAAATTTTCAAATGTTCTACTTGCTCTAAAACTTTCTCTCATTGTTGGCGACTTGAAAAACACAACAAAACTTGTACGCCAAGGGACCTCAAGGAAGTCCCTTTGATTTCGTCAGCAATCCAGGGTGCATCCTTAAGACCCCAGCGGCAGTCAAAGCTTAACCTGATTTGTGGCACTTGTTGTTATATAAATCACGATCCATGAATGATCTCAGAAAACACCAGATAACTGCCAGTAATTATGTAACTTTATTGAAGCAACGTGGCACATGTGGAATTTGTGGAGAACGGTTTGATGCTTCAAATAAGCTAAACAGATTTAAATAGAAGAGCCAAGTGTACTTTCTGCTATAATTATGCTTCCACTCAAAAGAAATCAAAAGGAAACATGAAGACACACATCACTCACAAGAGAAAAAAGAACCAAGGACTAAATTGTTCGACATGTAGAAAATCTTATCAGGACAAGTGTACTTTAGAATTACACCATGAAATCTGCAACTCACTTTCAGCCCTGAAATTGCACGTCTACGTGGTTTACACTAAAAGAGCTTCTGCTACAACTGGCCATGAGAGTGACGATGTGCGAAAACATTATTCTACCTCTGATACTCGAAGTGAAAGCATTCCACCTGAGGAATGCATTTCTTCCAAAAAATGTTATAATTAAAACATATCTTGGAATTGTGATTATTCCATTATGATCTTAATAAAATCGTCTTTAAAAAAAGTTATCATATCAAATCTCACTAAATTAACGTTATTTCATCTCACATACATATCCTAAAAATTTCAAAATTTTGATAGATACTTACGATTGTATACGGTTTACAACTAATGAGCATTTACTTACTACTTTACTTTACTAGTGGGAACGTAAGCAGCTCATCTATACTAGGATGCTAACAGTTTAATTTTGCCAAATAAAAGATTCGACGTCAATTACAAGCATTCGCTTATTGCGGTTATTTTTTAGAGAGTTCGTTTGCCATAGTATCAAGAAGTACCATTAGTAAAATAAGCATTTATATAATGTCGTTTACTTTACGAGAGAGTGAGTCAGCAAATAACTGAATCTAATGAATTGTTGGATTTCAATTACTGCACTGATTAGGTTATGTTTCAAAAAATAAGCACTTGGTAATCTTTACACGATCTTGGTAATCCTGCTCCTCACCTTGTTGGAAAACGATACTTGTCCCAAATAAATCATGGGGTCACCGGTAAGCGATACAGTGAACTACATTTTTCCTCAAGTTTATTGTGTACGCTACAATAAATCATTTTTTGCTTTTTGTACCTAGATAAAGACTGACGAAACAATGGACCTGGCACAGGCCCTCCGAGATGATACATCCTCCACAAACTTCTGTCCATCTGGTAATAATTCTAAAGCGTTAGTAGAAAACTGTTTGAATAATAAATTAAAATCAATTAAACGAAGGGCACACGTTCGTTTTACTTTTCAGACGATGAGCTAAGCAGTGAAAATTTTCAGGAGCGACTAATGGACCTTGATCCCAGATTTCGAGCTTTAGTCTGCACTAAAGAGTCTTCCACGGAAATTATTCCAACACAATTAGTGGATTCGTCTGGAACAAAGGAAAGTAAATTCGTGAGAGACCTAAACGCTGGGAAGGATATAGTTGACGATGATGGCAGGCCTGTGGTTGGAAAAGTATTTTCAAGGGTGATCCGCACTTCCACTGAGAATTCCAAGAGTTCCAAGTCCAGGCGGAATTCCAATGCTTCAGCTCACAAACACAGGAATGATTCTCAACAACCGGAGTCTTCTCTGTCTTCAAAAGTTAATAATACACATAGGCTCAATAACAACTGCAACCACATTTGCCCCAGCTGTGGACGCCAGTTTTCTGATGAAGGGATCAAGCACCATGTTGCATATTGTTCAAATTACTCTTCTGTAGAATAGCTTATAGTCCTTCATAAATTGTCAAATGTTCATATAGTTATTGAAAATTTTGTGAGAATTATTGTGAATGAAAAATAGATCGGACCAAAATTCTCGTTGTGCCAACAATTTTCCATGTTGGGAATAAATAGGTATATTACTGAATACCACGTTATATATTGAAGTGTTAAAATTGTATTTCTGGATGGGACATGTGACATATTACGGATGACGGAAAGATGGTTTATTGATCAAACAAAACTTGCTCAGGAATCGATTGAAAAATATACATGAACAAGTACACTGGGAATAAGTTTATCGTGAGTTGGCTTCTCCCTCGTTTAGACATACATACAATCTGCTTTGCTCGTTGGTTGAGTTATAAATATTTATTGGTAAGAGCTTAACTTCTGAACTAACAATGAACTCTACAACATCCCTGAAAAGTTTTAAATTGGATCCCACTGACACCAGTGAATCTATCACTGTGGGGTCTCTTTCAACACCGGATAGTTGTAGGGAAACTTTGAGAATTAATCATGAAGAGCAAGCTTTTCATAATCATTTGACATTGGGAATTCAGGAGAAGCTACGTAAGTGATTTTGTTGGGTAAACTAAAGTTTTAAAATTTAAATTAACTGAACTGAATTTCATTTGAACTGATAGAGAAAAATCGGATGATAAAGAACATAAAATCACAGTTCCGAAAGCCAGCGGACAAAGTTGCATTGGGAATATGGGAAAGAAAAAATGGGGTTGCGCTTCCCACCGACCTGAAAGAATATTACCAATCGACCAATGGATTCAAACTAACATGGAGTTTAGAACATGCAGGGGATGTGTTACCGATTGGAGAAATGAGTATTAATGAATTGAGCCAACTTGTAGAAATACATATCGCAGCGAAGATAACCGCCAATGGAGGGACTACTTCAGGGAGAAATATTGGATTGCCAAGTGTTAGACCAAAGACTTGCTCGGATACAAGCACGAAGCTTTTGGGGTCCTCAGGACGGAATAAACATGATGGACAGGATACTGGAGGAAATCATTTACATATTCCTATTTCCGAACTGGAGCAAACAATCACTGTAAGACTTTACGGGGATTATAAGCTTATTAAGACAAATTACAATAATAATAGTTGCATTTTTTATTATCAGGGCTCATGTGGTTTCACCAAACTTCCTGTTTCCGGTTTAATTTACCATCCCGACAATAAAACATTCATCCTTGACTCAGGACGTTGCGGTTGGGGAAAAGTTTGCTTGGTATATTCTTCCCCTCCATCCCTCGAATCTTCCATAGTCAACAGCCCCAAGGTCAAACTCACCTCAACCCAACCTTCTGAGGATGATAAAGCATCTTCTAAACCGGACCGAAAGCCCTCATTTTCTGAACCTTACATAGAAATCTGGTTCATGGACCCCTCCTACCAGTATCACTATCTAGCTCCTACATTCACCCATTTTTACCGAATGCTCCTCTTCCACCTCGGTCTTCCCCAGTGGCAATACAGATTCACTTCCTTTGGCTTATCTTCCTGGGCCGAGCAAATGTTCTGGCTAGTAGCTCCCCATCTCTTGCAACCCCCAAAGTTATCAAAGTTTCCTAGCATGTATCACGGAGAAGGTTTATGGTGTGCAGACGTTCCTAGTGAAGCTGCTACACCCAACCCTACCCTCAACGTGCTTACAAACCAACTCTTCCGACGTAAAAAGAAAGACAAGGAAAAACCTCCGTAGTGAAAAAGAAACAAATGCGAAAAACAGTTGACACATGCCGACATAATTTTTATCACTATTATCCCAATCCATATACTTATTATTACGCATCAATAATCATCATTACAAATATGTGCGACTTAATGAGCCTCTCAGAGTCAAAGTGTATCATCCCAAGTGACATTTCACCATATTATCCCCAATAACACCACTACCAACTTGTTCAATCTAGTTTGGCCAGTGTCTTCCTTAAAATCTCCATATATGCCACCCGCATAAAAAAGAAGTTATTCATGGTATTCATGGTGTGTGTAGTAATGTGTTGTTTGTTCAGTTGATGTTGACTCATGTTATGTGCATGATGCTTTTGTACACGCAAATATTTCCAAGCACTGCTGCAGCACAATTAGCAAAAGCTCTCTCATCTGCCACAATCTGAGTTGAATGCACATCCCAAATCGTAAGTAAACATCCATATCCCAGAGACCAGAGACTGTCTCACCCCGTTCGTTTATAACTTGTTATCATCCATGGTAAATAGTACAAACGAAACAAAGATATTTTTTGCTGTTTGTTTGCCTTCTACTTCAATCATCTCATATGGCAAACCCATCTTTGCACAGGATCTTACCACCAACGCCACGACTACTTATGGAACTTGTTTAATGCATATTGCGTGTATCAAAATCGAGAAATGCAAACTGGATGGAAGGAGATAATATGCTATCGCAAGAGGAACTGTGATCCTCTCTTGAAAAAAAGTAACAATAAGGAGGATGGAGGATCGCACAATTGTTGGGAGGATGAGAGTGCGAATGCGAAAAAGTACAGATGCGTATATCTCTCTTTACGAGTTTGTTTCTTGTGGTCAATTTTTTTTTCATACATTCCTTCATTAAACAGCGACCCCGCTTATGTGCTCTGGGTTTATTGCATGTTTTGGATTGCACATACATTTGAAGCATGCAGTAAGACGACTGTAAAATCTGATTTTGACGTCCGGACAAGAAAAGGTGCTCTGCTCTGTTTTCTTTACTTTTTTTGTGAAAGGCAGCTGAAAATGATTTTACAGTTTAAGTTTTGTTGAACTAGGGAAAAATTTGAAAATAAGTGACTAGGATTACCTTTGGATAGGATAGGGTGTGACAATGAAAATGAGCATTGGGAGTGATTATTAGTCATTTAGGTTAAAGTGTAATACGGAGTGTCTCTCTACTTAATTTGATTGAGGAGTACAAAAAGTGAAATGAATTGTGTTAGAGCTTTAGTAAATAAAATGGATAAGTTAGTTTGTGCGTGGTCTATTTTCCTTGTGATATGGCAAATGACTTGCTCAGTGACCGCTGACTCAGCAGAGACAGATATGAATTCATGGTTGGATTTTACGCATGAAAGTAAGTACACAATCGTTTTACTGTTTTGACGGAGATTTTTGAAGTATTAATATTAATTTCGCATTTTATCATCCAGAATGCCAAAAGGAAATTTTAACATCAAACGCCTATACAAATTTTTACCCTGCTACTGAATTCATCACGCATGATGGTGTATTCGAAATTCTTGTGAGATTCAAGGGGATTGCTGACGGGCACATAATTTTGACTAATAATGAAACGTCCGAGGAACCAAGATACACTGTAATTTTAATATTTGAAATCCCTGTTTAATCCTCAATTAGTACCCTGCATATGAGTTTGTGATAACCTGCTAATCATTTCCTTTGCCACAGATAACCTTCGGCTCATACAACAACCGCTTTTCGGAAATCCGTCGTAATAAACCTACCAAAGTAGAGTCAAGAGTATCTTCCCCGAGTATCATGTCAGATCTTCAATTTCGAGGCTTCATAATCCGCTACGATCCTCAAGAACATCAACTCTCCGTATTCGGGGAAGGGAGTGACGTTGCCCTTCTCCACCTCGACGACGCTTCCAATGAACCCATAAACGTGCGCTACTTTAGTTTCGCCACGTGGCACAACAGAGTCGTTCAAGTGGCTTTCAACTGCCATCCCAAAGATACCCATTCGATGGTCATTAGGGGTAAAGGTATGTACATAAAACATTTTCCATGTTTTTCCATATCAATTCCTCAGCTTTGTTGACTTGCTCGCATTCTCCGCTCTGCTTTTAGCTTGCTTCGCTTTACTTCACGAGGCACTTTTTAGTAAATATCGTGGCCAAGTAAACAATGCCAATTTGTGATACCATGAGTGCGGCAGTGATTGATGGTTTAGTATCATGAGCAGTGGCGACTATGCCCTCAACAAAATACGAGTGGCTGGATATTTGCGAAGCGAATGGAAACATTACGCACTTAAGTTTCACTTGTTGTGTGTCACTTGTTGTGGATATGTTTTTTTTGATGATATGAGATGAAACCAACAGGGATTAGGGATCGTCGCTGCTGCGGCTAGCAGCTGAAAGTTGGAAGATGATGATTAAGCCAGTTTTTTTTAGTAGAGCTTGCAACTAATTTAATGGGGTTCACTTGGTTTGGAATAAAGACTCGTTGTTGTGCATCAACTGTATTATCATTTTTGTACACAATTATATACCATGATAAAACTAGATTGCATTTTTTCCCATTTGCGATGCGAGAGCTCTTTTTTACACGCATACCATGCAATTATCCACGAACCAAGAAAATAAAATATTGCCATATGTATTGCATAATAACTTGATACGAAGTACGAATGTTTTTTTTTAAATGGGGATGCATTCTCCGCAGATTGAGTGTTTTCTTTATTTGTGTGAGGTGACTCTGACAAGTTTGGTGCTATTTTTTACACGATAATTTGTTCAGAGCAATGGCCCATGAAAAAGTATTTTTGCAAGGTTAACGCTCAGCTAGTAAGAATGGAAGCTGTTTGAGTTTGTGGACAGAGTATTTTCTGATTTTATGGAGTCGAGTTCATAATTTGTTTTAAAGTCATAAAGATGGGAAAGTTTTTTCTGAGGAAAGTGTTGGTTTTCCTGCTAAATGTGAATTTGCTCCAAAGTTTACAGCCAGTTCCAACAGCAGGATCGTCATCTTCGGAAGAAGAGAAACAACTTCGGACGATAGACTTTAATCATGAAAGTATGCATAAAGAATTTAAATTTTGACATGATAATTATATTTGACAAATAGAACTTGTTCATGTTTTATTAACAAAATTAAAATATATTATTGCATGAAGGATGTCAAACTGTAGGGTTAAGGGAACACACTTTAGAGTCGGATCACTTTTACTCTACCGAAAATTTTCATGGAGAGAATGGAGCACTTGAGCTACTTGTTCGGTTTAAAGGTCGTGCTAACGGACAAGTGGTACTTTCACAATCGGCAAATCTTTCTGAGCCTTTGTACACTGTAAGTGATTATGAGCAAGCTATACATTGCCGTTTTTCAAGAATGAAAAATAAATAAAAAAACAACACTAATTTTTCCGGGTTTGCTTATCTACTACAAGGTTATCATGGGTTCGTACAACAACAGAGTATCCGAGATCCGCCGTGGTTTAGAAAATGGTTCAGTGTTTAAAATCAATACACCTGAAATCCTATCTGGTGTCCAGTTCCGAGGCTTTGTTATTCGCTATAATGAAAATAATGGGGAATTGTGGGTCTACTCGGAGGGAAGTTATATGCCTCTCCTTCACTGGAAGGATTTGGAACCTTTGAAAATTCGTTATTTCTCTTTTCTTCTCAATCCTCAATATATGATTGAGGTGGCTTTCAATTGTAAACCGAAGGATTTGCACTCTTTAGTGTTCCAGCATAAGTCAGGTTAGCACTGGACAACTTTTTTTTAGCATAAATTAATTTGCAAATAAATATTAACGCTTATTGTTCACCATAACCTTTCCTACATCCACTGACAATCCATTTGTCAAATTGTTCATAAACCTTTTTCTCAATTTGCCAATTTGGATTATGAAGTTGTTCACACAAGTCACAAGCCAAAGGCACGCCGTCATGAGCTTCAACAATGTAGTCTTTTTTCCAGTTGAAATATTCGTTGTATAAAGTGTCATTCCTGTCCAGTAACTGGAGATACTCTGCCAATTGCTCTGCAGTGTATTTTCTGGCATCGATAACTGAATTTGGAGGAGCGAACTGGGAGTAGTTGCTGGCTCCAAAGACGACCGGGATGACATTCAGTTTCAAATGGTTGTACAGCTTTTCTGTAACGTAGTCTTCGCACAGGGAATTTTCAAAAGCGAGGACAAACTTGTAACCGACACTGACAAGCATGTAGCAGTCGTCTTCTTCCACTTTGTATGGATTCCGCATGGTTTTCTGAACTCCGCATTTGTACGGCCCGCATGAGCCGTAGATGTCGACTTGAATATAGTTTTGAAGTTCTTTCACGTAATTTTCACGACCACTTTGGCTTTTGCAGTTGCGTGAGCTCGCAAACCAAGCGACAAGCCGGCGTTTTCCAAGAGCGTAATTTCTTGTTTTTATACTATCCCGAGAATTTATCCAATTTGAGGCGTAAGAGGGAAATTTTGTGGAAGGATTGAGAGACTTTTCTTCAGAGATTTTTGAGAACAATCCATGCCTCACGACGATATCCCCATCTGTTCTGTAACTCATTGTTCGGTTGAATATCCCATTTAGCTTTTCAAACTGAAGTCCTAAATACTGCAAAATATACGGGGGCTCGTAGCTCATTCCAATCCAGATTTGTTTTGGGTCGCGTATTCCTGGAAAAGTATAGTTTTCCTGGTGAATATCCGCCAAATGAAATATCACCGCGTCACTCCTTTCCAACTCTGCGTGGTCCGTTGTCAGCTCACAGTTTGACTGGGGACATCGCTTGTAGACAATTTCTGAGAAAATTTTATGCCACAAGGCTTTCGACTTCCAGTATGAGTTCCAAAGAAGAATCTTTTTCTTTTGAGTTCCACCGGGTTCCCCACTGGACGTTTGATAATTCAGTGTAGATAGCGAATTCACTGCTTGTAACTCTTCTGGAAGGTTATCCGAACTAGCTTCATAACTCCAACTTTCCTCTCCCGCTGGGATTGAAGGAAAAAATAAATAAATGAGAAGGAACCCCACTCCAATAAAGGTAATAGAACGGCGAAATATTGGCCTTGACGTAGGAAGCACAAAAGCCATACTAGATATATTTGTTATACAATAATCTACACACTTGCAAGTAGCCTACCTAGTATAAAATCTTGTTCACAACTTGTGACAATTTTTATTAGCTGGTTGACAAACTAATAAAACTGTAAGGTAGCATCTGTTCCGTAAAATGAAGATAAAAATCTGCATACCATAGGTTTTTATAGCTTTTCGGTAGTTTCACCGATGCAGTTGGTGGGATTGAGCTGAGTGAGCCCAGGCATCATAGTTATGTAAGTAGAGCTTCATAGGGATAATTTATGAACAGTCATGTTCGCAAATTCTTGTCCAATTTGTATACCTTCTTATCACAAGTCATTCAGGCAGGATATGATTTCACGGTGTGCCCACACGACATATATAATTCTTATTGGCAAATGTGCCAAGATACGGTTAGACTTTTCATGACAATATTATATTAAGCAGATGTTTCTAGGAGAAGGAAGCCGACTGGGGAAGAAATACTAACAACGTAAATAAATATCCGTTATCCTTTGTCAGAGAATTATCCTAGTCGGATTAATTTTGGGCAAAGAGAAGATATCAGTTTGATTTGGGAATACAAATACAAGTTGTTTTTTCTTGTGTGGTAGCAAACTTCATAAAGAAGGCTCTTTGTTTCCTTCCATTCCAACCTAGTGGTTGCGTAACGAAAGAATATGAGAGTTATTCGAGAAGTAGAGATAATGAAACGGGAAAGCTTTTACAATGGCTGTCACATAGATCATGATCTTAGTTGTAAACCGCATGAATGAGCAATGACGTTGTTGGAGATATAAAAGGGATCAATGTTCATATTTATAAATATTTTTTTTATTTTTCTCTCACATTCTTCCATTTTGATCATGAATATATTTAGGTATTAAATTAAACTGAATGAGTAGCCTCGTACTCGAGTTGGCATTTGAAATGCTCACTTGACCATCTTGACTTGCTCGTTCCCTAACCTTGAGGCTTAATTGCGAGAATGAGCTTGAATGGGTGGAATAATAAAAATGTGATTTTAGCCACTCTCCCTTCTCCCCATATATGCTGCATAGTTTTATCTTCAACTTAAGCAGATTTATACTGCTTGTCTGGACAATTAGGGCTGTAAGGGGAGACGTGACGGAACCAAAACTAAAATGTCAAAAAGCTGACTTCAACTTTGAGCAGCTTGTCATTTCTCAAAGTGAAGCTCTGGAATCTTGACTTACACTTTGTAAGAAGAATTAGAGGGACAGAGTGCGTAGGAAACTGAGAAAATGAACAAAACCGGGATCATAAATTTGATAGTTTTGGGGTTCGCCTTGTTTACCACAGGTATTTCATAGTATTCCCTTTTTAAAAATACCGGCATGTGAATTTTTTCGGCAGTAAATAATCAGTACTTTTATTCGCTGGTAGCGACTCCTGATCCGAAAAAGAGGAATGGAGTACTAAAAGACTATGACAGGATGGCTTTGCCAAATTACGCGACGAATAAGGAAGGCGATGAGAGTTTTGTCACTGTCAGCATTACCTCAATGTCATTGACACATTTTGCAATTGTAAGATTTTGAAATTATTCAAGAAAATGACTGGGAAAATTAACATAATTATTGAAAAATTTGAAAATCATACTGACAATAGGATGAAGAGGATCAAACATTTGAGTTGGAAGCTTGGCCGTCATTTGTAAGCTTTAAAAAAATACGTTGAAAATTTTCAACCCCGCGGTACTGAATACAGCTACAATTTGATGTATTAATTCTGTAATTTGGTGACAGACTTGGCAAGACAATAACTTAAAATGGGATATTGACAATTCATCTGAAGACAGTCATTTGCATTTCGAACCGGATGAAATTTGGGTTCCCGACATTACTCTGTATAACAGTGCGAAACCGAATAATCTCGGGATTTATGGGAAAACGCAGTGTTTGGTTACATCCACCGGTTTGGTAACATGGGTTCCTCCATCAAAGTTTGTGGTGTATTGCGACCTCAACTTGAAAAAATGGCCTAGAGATTCACAAACTTGTACAGTTCGTCTTGGCTCATGGACCTACCACTCAAAAGAGATTGACATGCAATTTGGGGTTCAAGAAGATCGCGTCCAAGTTCTCGAAGAGTTGAGCAAGGAGGACATGGAATGGGAGCTGGTAGACAAGGTGGCAACAAGAATTAGCAGAAAGTATAAGTGCTGTCCAAACAATTATACTTCGATTGGCTACGACTTCACGCTACAGCGAAGGTCAACCTTGTACACGTACACCGTCATTGTGCCCATCGTTTGTAGGTCATTTAATTAATTATCATGATTAATTTGCAAATTCCTGAAATCAAATACGAAAGGTATAGCGTGACCACTTTCATTGCAGTGATTTCCATTGTCAACGTGGTCCTCTTCCTGCTGTCACCTCAAAGTGGAGGAAGAGTGACACTTGGAGCAATAAACTTTCTTGTTATCTGCATCTATCTCATCTTCTTCCGAAGTCGACTTCCAGAAGTAGACCATGTTCCGTATGTTGTAATGCTGTATGGATGGAACTTGATTTTAGTGTCAATTAGCATCTTCACTGCAGCTGTTGTTTCTAACATGAGTCGTATCATTGGACAAAGTCATCCACCTCAGTTTCTTCGACCTTTGTATAACCAAAGCCTCATGTCTGTCATTTGCTTAGGACACCTTCTCGACACTCCGGTAGGATATTCCACACCTAAATGTCATTTACCGTTAGAGATTGCTATTTGTAACTCATTCCTCAATTTTTCCTCCTAGTCAACTCAACAGTCTGGAGGAAACCGGAGCAGCTACAAGCTTGGCACACGGTCTGTGGAAGAAGGTACTGGAGCGGGAGCTGGTCTAGATGGATCCAGTTCTGGACAAGATCCCCACGGCTCACGCTCAGAATGGTCACTTTTAGCTGCGACCGTGGATCGTCTATCATTTTTCACTTATTCCACTGTCACCATCGTCCTCCTCGCTTGTTTAATTTAATTCCTCCCATATTTCATCATCATATTACAATTTTTCACAGTTTATCTTTCAATTGTGTACTGCAAGCGGATAAAAATGACAATAAACTGTTGGTGACGAGAGACATAAGCTCTTGGAAAAAAATAACCAATCAGGATACACTTATTATTGTAGTGTCAAATTACATCTTGGCTTCAGTCCCCATCCTAAATATACAAACCTAGTAGCATCCACAAGTTCCCTCTAGCATTAAACAAATTTACTTTGATTAAACCCTCATAAATATTCGCATTGACTAGCTGCCACTCTTGGCCACTTGAAGCTATGAAATTGATGACATGCGAATTTTTCTTCAATATTTTGTTCCATGTCATATACATTGATCATTCCCTTTCCACATTTTTCTTGTCAGCAAATGATACCTGTCAAATGGGTGAACCATACTCCTCTTTGTGCATGTTTCATTCTCACAGATTTCGCATATTCGCATCATAAAGCACACAGTGATACCAATTGTGAGATGCAACAGCTTATTCCTCTCTAGTTTAAACTTCCACTTTGGAATCAGAAAACATATGCGCAAGGTAGGGGGAGGATCTCAGATTTGGAGATTATATGCACATCTTATCACTCTTCCATTGTTGCCATTGTTGAAACTGGCATTACATGGGAAGGATATGTGTAGGTGTTTGGGGTGGTTTATCTTGTCTTGGGAGAGAGATAGCAGAACAGGGATTCTCATTTCTCTCTAATCTTCCCTGTGCTTCTGATTTTTCAGTTGAAGCTTGACAGATGCGATGAAACCATGTATTATTTGATGCTTGCCTCATTACATAATCCAACTGTGTGCAACAATGAAGCAGGTTTAAAGCTTATGATTGTGATGATATGCTCGTATATTCAATGCTTTTTCAACCATGAGTGGAGTAATAATGGGGTGTAGAGAGCGACAGGAAGTTATACTACTCTGCGTATTTGACGGCACAATACTGTACAAATCTGGTACATATCTGGTTTCTGTTCAATTTCACAAGAAAATCGTTCTATTATCCATTTTTAACTGTGCTATGAATAAAAGGAAAAACATAACTGTAGTTGAACGTTGAACTGTGCATTTTTGGATTTTGGATCTGGGAAAAAATGCTCAGTGCAGTTTCTGCATGACGTAGTCCATTGTCTTGTTGATCAACTTTGTAAACAGAAAGTTTCATAATGAGCGTGAGTCGTCGTCAATTAGCGAAGCTCATGTTCAAGTTGAACCATCGTGGTGAGCAAAAACAATCCAGTCTTTAATTTTCGATAAACGAGTCTCTTCTCAGAAAAACGTTATTTTCGTTATACCCACTTGATTATATTCACTGTGAAAACTGCTCAAAGGCTTACTGTGAGAGAGATCTCGTCGCAAAACTTGCTCGCTATCCGTTTTGGCGTGTTGTTTTATTTATGTGCACGCATCCAGCGAATGTGCAAAGACGACTTTTGTTTGACAGAAAAAGACATACACACGCTCACTAGCACGCAAAGCAAGAGAGAAAAGTAAATGGCAATGATGTGATGGGAATGATGGGATGTTGACGCTGTAGCTTTTGTTTTGAAGGATTTTTTTGTTCTTCTCTTCTGGTATGATTAGCAAGTTGAAGTTGTAGCTGGAGGATAAAGTTGGTTTACAAGAGAGAAGAGCAAGTTTGCCAAATCCATTTATTATGCATGCACGATAGCAGATCTGTAGAGGTGGATGCATTTCTTGTAGTATTTGATGAGCATCCATAAAAATTCATATGAATTCATTATACTCCCTCTTACCTGCCAGCGCATATCTAGCCGCTGTTGTGGATATTAGACTTGGGCAGTGAAGTGTGGTGATAGGGGTAGTGGGAAAAATATCGTGATGGTCTGCTGAAGGAATAATTTGGCAGTTGTGTGCGATTGTTTAAGAAAGTCTTGAAGTTGTTTACGATCTTTTCGGCCTGCCACCTCCTTCTCCTACCGAGGAACATTGTGTAAGTGAATGTGCGAAATGAAGATTGTTTTGTTTTATCTTACATCATATTCTAATAGTGGTCGGTTTGAGAAGGCTATTAATAAAATAAAATTGTGAGGAATGAGGATAAAGCGTTTTCATGTTTAGTTGTTGATACTATTTAAAAAGTTAAGAAGATTAAGAAACTGTGCAAAATGACGAGATTTTTGTGTGTCGAGTGGCTGTTATTAGTGGTCTGCTTTTTTTCATCGGTTTGTTTATGTAAGTTTCTTGAGGATGGCATGCAATGAAATTTCCTTCCCTGCTTCAATTGCGAACACAATGTAATTATGATATTTTAAGGAAAATGAGCACTCAAGCGAATCTTTGCATGTATCATGTTGTTTAGGTGGAAAAGGACCGGAAGAAGTGAGATCCGGCATGCTGGAGCACTATGACACAAAAATCCCCCCACCAATGCCTTCCGGAGGTCCAGTTAGTGTGGGCATCAATCTCATCTTAAATTATTTCACAGTTGTAAGTGCTTTTAGTTACGGTACCGTGATATGCCTTTGTAAGGTATGCGTAAGGTTTGTCAAGTATTAAGAATGCTTTTTGTCTTTGCTCGCAGGAAGAAGTAGATCACATTTTTCTAGCAAATATCTGGCTCAGTTTGGTGAGGACTCAGTATTAATAACATAAACAATATTTATAATCCTATACATTCTATTAAAATTTGTAGCTTGTAAATACTTATTTATTTCAGTCATGGATGGACTCACGCTTAAGTTGGAATACAACAGAAGCCAATGGCTCATTTGTGCTAAGATTTTCCAGCCACGAAATTTGGAAGCCGGATGTTACTCTCTTCAACAAGTAAGAAAGAATCTCAAATCTCAAGCATGTTCATAGTTATAGGTACATGACATGTGAAGGTGTAGGCATACGATTGAACTTGCTTTAATTTGCCAAAAAACATATACCTTTTTAAATTGTAGTGCTTACCCAACGGATACGGATCACTACGGGGACACATTTTTGATGGTATTCCCTGACGGTAAAGTGACATGGACTCCACCCGCCCGGTTGGCATCCCATTGTAAACTTAATTTGATACGATGGCCCTATGATACACATACATGTTACCTGAAATTCGGATCATGGACGCATTCAGGTGCTGAAGTTGATCTGAAAATATCATCGCTCAGTAAAGGACAACGTGGAAGTGACGAGCAAGTGGTGAGTATATGATTACTTGGACCAATCTGTAATTTGACAAACATGACTAATTAAACAAAATTCAGAATATACATGTATACGTTCTGTAATATAGGTTGGAGTAGAGGAACAGCTTTTCGTTCGAAACTCAGAATGGAACCTAATATCCACAAATGTTTCACGTGATGAGGAATTCTACGCTTGTTGCGAATATCCTTACGTGATAGCCACATATAGTTTCGAAATACGAAGAAATTCTCCGTCTTACGTCGCAACTATTGTGATTCCAATCATTGGTACTTTGATGAGTTACTTTTTATTATTATAATCACGTAATATTTTCAGGGTCTGGAAGCAGACAATAATTAATTTTCTTTTACTTTTAGTGGTGTCTATTGTGAACATTTTCGTATTCATACTACCTCCCACCGCTGGAGAAAAAATTACGCTAGGGTCTATCAACAGCTTCATTCTTTGTGTGTATCTCATTTATTTCCAGAGCAGATTACCAGCTCTTGGGGACCAGTTGCCATTACTGGGTACGCATAAGCAAACAGCTATATACTTTCTTTATTGCAGCCAATTTTTTATAGCTAATTATAACTATTTTTCTGGTGTTTTGCTTAAACAGTGCTGATGTTCTCGTGTAACCTGATATTAGTTGGAATATCCTTGATTATGTCGGTGATTGTTATTAATTTGTCAAGAGTCAGAAAAGCGTCTAGTCCGCCACAATTCTTCCGCATGTTTTGCAACGCCAATTTTGCCCAGTTTCTTGGGCTGGGTCACATTGTTCCATATGTAAGCATTGTAAATGTTTTGTAAAATTCAGAAGGAATTTTTCTATTATATGCAATTCTAATTCAACTACCTTGCCACAGGTATCTCAAACGCACACGAGATTGGATGAAGGTGTTGAAATGAGATCACCCCACGAGAACAGCAGATCCCGACTAGATCTCGATAAAGATGAGCAAACGGCAAACCTTGTTGTTGACTACGATGCACCTTACATGGCCAACGCGGAATGGATTCTATTAGCGTCGATGATTGACCGGTTGACGCTCATCATATATTCTGTAGTTTGCGGCATCACGCTAGCTCTGTGCTTAGCCTAATGCATTTAGCGATGCTGAGGATCACCGTCTTCACAAAATCCATTAATAGCGTACACTGTGTTAAGTATTCGGAACTCCTAACTTGCCCATGTTTGGGACTGATATGTATGTCGTAGGTATTTCGTACGATTACTCTACATTATTTACTTAAACTGGTCTAACATTTTTTACCTTTTAGTATAATTAAATGATATCTAATAGTCGGAAATAAAAATAAAACGATGACACAACCGCACACATATTTTTATTGAGGACAACGGCCCAAAAAATCCGAATTGTTTTTATTAAATTTTTTTGCAGACTTTTTAGAAATGCCGAAAAAAGTTATATTTAAATATTCAAGTGAGAAGTGTACTTCAAAAAGAAAGAAGAATAGTGAAAAGAGCGACAAACACTGAAGAACACATAGCGTATCAAGTATTATCCTAATCATAACTTAAGTATTATTATTATGGCGATTCAATAACACTCAATAGTTTACAATTTTTTTTACCATACTTGAACATGAAATGTAAATGAATAGTGCCGCAAGAAGTAAGTAGGAAGTCAAAAAATGGCAAGAAGTGTTATAATAATTTCAAAGTATCACATCACCGTACAATTATTGTTTGCCGTACATCATCATTCAAGACTACACTTATCATGCAGTACTTAAGTTTTCATAGATTACGTACGTACATTTATAAATTATGACTCACCTTATTCTACCATTACCTCTAACAAGTACGGCTAATTATTATCATGAGAATATTATCTGAGGTTCACATGTTTGTTATTGATTGAATTTTTTTTTGAAATTTTCTTAATTCTTTAATTCAAAAATCCGAATTAACGAAATATTGTAAATATTACAGTCACAAAAAATTATTTCTGAGATTGCTGAACGGAGACGACGGAGTCTTAAGATATGTTTTTTTAACGAAGAAGAACTGCCATGGCACGAGCGTCAGTTTCAGTAATTACAGTGAATATAGATTCCAAGTTGCGACTAACCAGCAGCCGCTGGTAAGATAAATTAAATATGCCCACTATCTTGTCGAAAGTATCTCGATCATATACAGACCTTGCGGTATTGGTTCGGTCGAATGGCTCTAAAATTGGCAAGACAAGATATATTTTACAACACTTATGACATATCATTTTAAATCAAGGAAATGTCGGATCTGGCATAATATATGGTGTACCTTCTATACACAAGTATTTCCATTGGTGGGGGTCATTCTTCACCGATTTGAAAACTGCAGCTTGTTTGATTGGAATGGTGCCACCAGTTCTCACTGATATTGCATTTTCGGAATAACTACAACACAAGTAGAAATCACGAATATACCTAAGCTACTCAAGGAAATACATAAAATCAATCAAACTCTTGAAAAAAAACTTACTCAAACTTGTTGGCAAAATAATCCAGGAACTGAATCAACAGGTTACCGATACTTTCCGTGTTAGTGCTTTGCCATGGCGGAAGAATTTCATTGATTTTCACATTAAGGATGTTGTTTGTGTTGTTAAACTTATCTGGATACATTTGTTGTAGCACCGGAAGGACAGGATCCTCTAGCTCTACATTATCTAACCATTGGGTAGCACTTAAAGCCCCAAACAAAACCTGGAGCTTGTCTACTGCTTCATACCGCTGATCGACATCAGAACCGCGAATCAGTAAACACATGTCGACGTCACTGGTGTTGCTACCAAACCCCGACATGGTAGATCCCACTACTTGAAGGCCGAACGAAGGAAAATTCCTCGGCTACAAAAATAAGAATAAAGATTATTAATTAATAAGCAGCTCACTACATTGCAAAAAGTAAAATGATTGTAAAATGTCTCGCATACATCATGTTTGAAATGAGCATTATGATTGAGGGTTCGAAGAATGCGATAAACGTCCCTCCATAGCTCCATTTTTTTTCTGAATGTCTCCGTTGTTTGTTGATTGGCCACAAATTTTAACCAGATCCCCTCAGAAAGCTTAAACCATACGTAACTCATTAAATTCACGACTTTTATCTTTTATTTGCATACAAATCAATACATTTTCGACAATAAAGTCTCATGTTTGCGATCTATGGAGAAATGAATAAATAAACTTACAGAATCACTTTGAGGGTTCTGAGCATTTGGAGCCAATGCTGGAGGTCTTTCTTTAACCTCTCCAAACTTACTGAAAGCCTTAACGTATTCTTCGGGATCCAGATCATCAAACCATTCTCGCGGTAAACCATGTGTATTATAGGTGGGTTTTCTAGGAAAATTATGAAACCGTTGGTTCTGAGCTGCCGGGGATAACTTTCCTGGTGTAGCACCAGTACCATTGTAGAACCTAAAATGAAATATTTCGGATTAGGGTTCAGAGGTAGGAAAACATAGGTAACACGATGAAACAGATAAAAATCAACCAACATTAAACAAAGACAAATTCAAACAATACCAGAAAGAAGAAAATTAAAGTATAGAAAGCTCTAGGAATGTTTCATGCAATTGTAGACAATCAGCGCCGCAGTCTTCAGTAAAGATAGCATTGACTGGAAGGACGGCGAGGAAAATGTACCTCTTTTTTGCAGTAGCGATAGGGCCAGTGTAATTCAACGGTGTGTAAATATACTCCGGCGTCAAACATCTGTCAAGATGAGGAGATGTGCAAATGAAATCTTCCCGATCACCAGCTGTAAAATACGTACCGTCATCCGACCACTCCAGAGTTTTTTCCGAACTACTGCTGCTAATACTGCTATCAGCCTTGCTCATGGCAAAGCAAGAATCAGCTGGCATCAGTAATCCTAGGTTTTGGCCAATTAGCTGATGATGGGACATGGACCTTCCACCACCGATCATATGATGTGGACCACCGGCAGCACCCGGATAAGTGTAGAACCCTGACGGGTGGAAAGGGGCGAAAGCGTAGCCCGCTGCACTACCATTTGGTGGGGGACCAATCGTGCCGTTTCCATTTATGATAGGTTCCATTGGAATCCCGTTGGGAAAATTGAAAGCTGCACTACCGTTGTGACGAGTATTGTTAGCACCACTTGCGCTTCCATTACCACTACTGTTTTCTTCTTGCAGCGAGTATGCATCACTGGAATCAGTTGTGGAGGGGCTAGTTGCTGGACTTGCATTTTGAAGACTAGGACTGTAAAAGCCTTGCTTCAAGGCTGACAGGTTTAAGCTTATCTGTACAGAAGGATCACCTGCTTCGACAGTAGGACTAGGACTAGACCAATTTGTATTGTTTGTTTCTCCTCCTCCTCGTCTTGGCCACGATAAGGAGTCAACTGTATCGGAGGAAATGAAAACTTGTGGTGGTGCACTGCGACTGTGATGATGATGGACCGAGGTTCCAGAATTGGGATTAAAGTATTGGTGGTGCTGATTATTATGATAACCATTGTGATGATTCGTACTATGGTGTTGATGTTGCTGAGAGCTGGAGTGAGAACCATTGCTGCTACTGCTACTATGATTATTGCTGCCGTTATGGGTATGATGATGATTTTGCTGCCCGAAATGTTGGTGGTGCTGGTAACTCTGATAATGATGATTGTGGTGGTGATAATTCGTAGTACTGTTAAAGTGTCTGGATGGAAAGCCAAACAGCAACAAAAAACAAAGAAAAACACAAACAATAAACTAAACAATTAAAACAATCTTGAAATCAAACCGCAAAAACTATTAAGACATGCATAGCAAACGCATAAAAATCAGAAAACTGATTAAATATATGAATACGAATACAAACAGTGAATAATTCACTCTTCGAAGATATATAATATATTGAGATATATTTTACACTAATTTACAATTTAACAAAATTTCAAAATCATATCTGTTTCAGGAACATATTATGTACTTATATTAAATAAATAAAAGTTAGGTAAAATGGGTACTAACTTATTGCCATAAGTGCGGTGACCACTTCCGTTATACCGTTGGTAGTGTGCATTCTGGCTTCCATAGCCATAATGATGATTTTGATGACTTCCATACTTTTTGTACTGTCCGTGCAAGGAGGAATGACGATTATTGTAATCCCGATAAGTCTTTGAGTTATTCGTCGAAGTATTGTTACTGTGATTATTACTGCTAGTACTATTATGATTGTTACTGCTGCTGCTAACACCGCCAACACTGTTTGCGGGTGTAGCTGAAGAAGCGTCTCCTTTTTCTGAACCTTTGGTCTTGCTACTAACCGTACCATTACTATTCGTATTGATATGACTATTATTGTTGATATGGTTTGTTTGAGTGGCGACCTTCGTCACCTTTGAACTATTTGTTTGACTATGGCTGCTGTCCGGGGTGGGGGAACGGGACCCAATCCCACTATCCAGAGTTTCCATTTTGATAGGGCTTTCTGTACAGTTCTCTGAGCCTACTTTCGTTTCAAGCTTACCAGTTCCCGATTTTCCTTTTCACCCTTCCGTGTTTCCTAAGTCCCCTGTCTTCAAACTAATGTCAGTCTGCTGAACTGAAGCCCCCTACTGGACCAACCCAACCACCTCCTGGACCACCTGTAGTGCATACGAAAAATTGTGTAAATTAATTACCATAATTGCAAATCAATGAGTTCCTTCAATTAGGCTACTTCAGAAATCAAAGCATATGACAGTCATTTTCAAAGGCACGGCGAATGTTGAATTTACCGCTGGTGTAATTTTCAACTTCGAATCATTTGTATTGTAATCTACAGTCTACACGATTCGAAAGTACACATAGCAAGCAGCTACATATGTACAGCTTTTAACACGCCCATACGCTTGTTACACGTTAACAGTTAACGAATGTTGGCAGTTAATGGTTAGTCTACAATACTGAATTTAGCAAACAGTTGGCAGTACACATGACATAAATTTAAATACAAATTGCCAAGTCAAGCGAAGCTTCATGGCGTTGCAGGGTAAACTCACAATCAGCCAAGCCAGCCAGCGCCAGCTCATTACATACTAAAATGGCTTGATTCGCTTTACTCTACAAATATATAATATTAAACATATATGCACACAAACTAATCAGTCATTAGTTATGTAACTTAACTTAACAATAACAGTCAATGATGCTAACAAATATTTTCCGTAATTAGTAATATAAATACAAACAATGAAAGCTCTGATAAGTTTACGGCCAAAGCCAGGCGGACAGAACACATACGACACGACGTATTAAACTTAACATAATTCATGAAACATGCATGATAAAATTATAACATGATAAGCAACACAAGATATGCAAATAATAATTTATTGCTAAAAAAATAGCGACGGTCTATGTAACATGCTTACAGCTTATTGAGCGAAGCGTAACCAACTAACTACACAATTAAGTAACAGCTTACTAGTATTTGCAACATAATTATAAAACGCACTGTTGACTGTGTATTTAATAGTCAACTCAACATTTAAAATCGCACAAACAAAGCATTTCATAAGCTTCAAAACAAACGCTTTTTTCTACCGGAAATAGACAATGAGACCGCTACATACAGAAAATTATCATTAGATATGTATGAAATTACCAAAATTGACTTGTTACTCCCTAATTGGAAAACGCAGCATGATCGCAGTTACAGCGACAACTCGCTCGGTTTCCACTTCAAGAAATGGATGTGCCAACCCGCCTAAACCTTTCATTTCTGAACACACAATCAATAATTGGCAATCAACAATAAATCCTCATTAATCTCACACACATTAACACCATCATCATAATTAGTGTGAACCATCAATCAACAATCAATTCTACAAAATATCAGTCCAACTTCCACTCCAAAGTCAAAAGTTATCACATCAAACAAATGGCTCATCAAATATTTTAGCATTAAATCAAATCAATTAATTAAATCATCGCTCAACATCCAAACAACGTCAAACGACACCCAACCAACCAAACAAAATCAGTACTAAATACAAAATAATCAATAGTAAATACCTTAATTAAATAATTAGTGGTTATTAATAATAATAATAATAATACGTACTGACAAAACGGGAGGACAGAATAAAGCACTCTCTCCATTCACTAATGATGAATATTCATCACAAACTCCATTCTTTCTTACAATCTCTTTCCTCTGGTGTATTTATATTTTAGATAATTTTCCCAAAAACACCAAAACAAAAAACTCGAAAAAATAAATAAACAAAAACGCAAGGGAAAAGTCAAAAAGAGAAAATAGAGAGCACTCACGTACGCCTTCAAAACTGAACACAAAAGGGCAACGACCTGACCTGACTAGAGGAGTCAGTTGCTCCTACAAATAATAAACAAACACGCAACGAACGCCAGCGAGGAGTCGATTCGAAGCACTTTTTTCGTCACTAGTTATTTTTACTTGTTGTTTTCTCTCCTCTCCTCTCTCTTTGCTCTCATTCCAGGTTATATTCACTTTTCACTCATTCATTGTTCAAGTGAGTCTTTCCCTCGAGCTTTTCACTTGATGGTGTTTGCGTTATGAGTAAATACACTTGGTACACACAAAAAACTCACAACACGCTCAACACCCACAACTGAGCACTTAATTTTAAGTAATTTTACTGTTTAAGTAACTTGAAGTGACTTATTGTTTAGTTTAAAATGTACGTCAAAAAATGTTTATTTTTTTCTGGGGCTTTCTTTTAATTAACTGTATAACTTTTTTTTGAGGATTTTTAAAAGATTTAATATTTTTATAAATGTTTCTTGAAAAATTATTTATTTTTTTACTGAAAAATATTCAATTACTGCTTAACTGTTTGAGGCAAAACAATATCAAGTTTTATGCAGTTTTAATTTCCCTTCAAGTAGTTATGGTGGGATTAAATGGTAGACTTGCAGCTAGCAATAGTTTCAACGGCAGTATGTTCGTGACAAGAAAAAAGCTTGCTCATAAGGTCACAAGAGGAGACTATTTTTCTGCTAAAAAAAGGTTCTATTAAAAACGAGACCTTGAATGGATGCATGAAAAATATATACTAATTGTAAGAGCAAAAGCCGTTTAGTAAACAAATGTTGTCCGTTACTGGTTACTACTGCATGAATAAGAGGAATACGACGAGCAAGTCTGTTTTAATACCTAAAAAATATTTCGAAGGACTTCATTTTTTTACCAATATATACAAACACAAACATATATTTAGGTTGACATTTCAAATATTCCAATATGGATCGTAACCAATGCCATTGTGTCAAGCGACGGACGGGACAGCAACTCCGAAAAATGCAAATTAGGGATTATGACGGGTGAAGCTGAAGAGTGAACGAAGACGACTATCCTGTGTCCCTCACCACTGGTGCTTTTCATAATTATGTTAAGGTATACTAACGATAAGTTCGTATTGCTACCTAACCACGGTCTTTGCTTGCAGTGATTTTTCTGTTGAAGAGGCAAGGTGTATTCAAATTATGTTTAATTTCACAATTGACATGGATGGAACAGAATGATACATGGTTTAAATGTTTTTTTTTACGAGTAAGGGGTGTATGGCTCAAACTGTCATTGACTACGTTATATACGTTAAATCACATTTTGTCACTTTAATACATGCTAGCATGGAATTTAAATATGCTACATTTTAATCATGATGATAAATACTTTTCGGTTCAGATACCAGGTCGGATAATGCATTACAAATTGCTTGACAGCCACTGTTCGTATATGTACTTGTTTTTGATCTTTTATGTAAGCATTGTCATCTTTCTCTAAGAACTAAAGCACTAAATGCCGACGTTAGACTTCTCGTGTGGTGAGTCCTTACCTTCAAAACTTTCAATTAATACTTTCGCATTATTACGGTTGCGTCCTATCCTATCATTCTCTCCTTTCATTCCAAATTCCAAATGCATATGGATTATGTAATGCAATCCAATGACCCAACCAACGCAACCCAATATTTCTCCATTCCGTATCCTCTGCATTATCCTAGAGATGATTTTTACTAGGGAATAGTAAAGCACAAATACATGCGGCATTCTTTTTGGGATCTGGCTGGATAATCCCTTAAAAGGAACTGTGTAGAAGATGCTTACAGTGTCAAGTTGCAACTTCCATTCCAAATTCCAAATAATGA